>PHNY01299152.1:5116-16315 GCA_003724115.2 Anethum foeniculum
AATAAGTTTACAGTGTCGTGTACGTTTGGGTAAGTCACGACGAAACCATCTTAGCGTACCATATTAAGTGCTTTATTCCGGTTATATATAGGATATAATTTATTATTTTATTAGTATTGAAATTCTGGACTATTTTGTATTCTAAACTAATTAAAAAGCATTATCAGTATTATCCAATGAAACATAAAATTGTATTATTTATATTATTATAGTATAATCAAACAATTACATCGACATTATAATCTAATATAAAATCAAAGTTAAGATGTAACATTCTTTATGAAATTATAAACTATGTTATTTGTGCAATTTGGTAGAATTATAAAAGAATTATAATTATAATACGATTTCAATAATTATCTTAATTCATTAAAAAGCAAAAATAGAATTGTACGTTAGATAGTTAGGAATCTAAAAGTGAAACAAAAATAGGATATAGTCAAATTAAATATCAAAATATCATTACAAAGAGATTTTGCATGTGAATAAAGATTATTTAATTTACTTGTTTTATTTATTTAAAGATTATTTTAAAAAAATAAGAGAACATTATATACAATATGTATATTATCTAGGGATGAGCATGGTTAGTGTCGTTTCGACCAAAAACGAAACCGTAACCAAAATTGAGCAATTTCTAAAATCAAAAATCAAAATCGAACCAAAAATCATTGATGTAGTTGCAGTTTCGGTTTCGATTTGAGATGGTGCGATTTCGGTTTTAAAATCAAATTAAATTTAATATAATTAAAGTTTAATTATAGGAATTTTAAAAATAAAAATAAAAATTAAGACACATTAGACATTAAATAAATGTAAAATAATGTCCCCAATATACCAAACCAAAGGCCGGAGACAGGACTGCATTAAGTTTATCTTAGCAAGGACCAGTAAGAAAATGTAACCTCTGACATGTTACATTCAAATTAATTTTACCAACACTCTTCTGATTCAAAATCGTGGTGTAACGTGTATTTCTATAGTAATTTTTTAGTTTTGAATTGGCATCAGGATTACTAAAAAATACTCAAAGAATACTCAAAGCTGTAGTTTAACAGGTACACCACATCCGCTAAATAAAATACTATTATTCTTTTATATTCCCTCTGTCACAATTTATCTATCTTATTTGACTTTTCATGTTCAAATTAATCGAACTTTGACCAAACATTTCATATAGTATATAATCGAAAATAATTATAAAATTTATATCAATAGAAAGTATATCTAATATAGTTTAATATGTATTTTTCAGTTTTTCAAAATAATAAAAGTACAATTTTTAATTTACAGTCAAAGTTGGGTCAATTTGACCGCAAAAGTCAAACAAGACAGATAAATTGGGACGGATGGAGCATATATATAATTTAAAAATATATATAAATAATTTTATTCGGTTCGGTTTAAAAAAATTTAAAACTAAGTATAATTCTGACAAATGTTTCATTTTATTGAAAAATAATATAAAATTATAAAAAATAGAAATTTAGAATTTGAACTAAATTTCGTACCAAAATATTATGAAAAAATTATTTTATTTATTAATTAGAATCATAAATTATAAAAAGACATCTTACTTGTTAATATAAATTATAAATTATAAATATGACTTTTATCATCTCATTAGATATACTATTTGCAATGATCATGTATCAATCATTGCAAATCTATACTTAGAATATTTTTTTCATTAAAGTATCTATTTAAAATTGATAAATAATCTTAAAACAATTAGAATCATTATCAGATTTTAAAATAAATAAGGTTGGGTTTGAAAAATATAAACTTGGCCGAAATAAATAGGTTATGTGTTTAAATAATAATATTTTAATTAGAATTAGTTAAGCTATTAGCGGGATTCGAACCCAAGACTATCTAAATAATACTTAACTTTTAATATTATATATAACTATTATCTTTAATTTAGTTTAAAAGTCATCAATTTAGCTTTAAAAATTCAACGGTTAAGATTTGAGCAATTAAATTACAGGCTAACATGCTACTAACAAAACTTTCAATATCTCAATTTTAATGTATATAATAGTATGGATAATTGTGTGATATGAATGTTAAATTTAAAATGAATATATAAGAATAGTTATATGCAATATAAAAAAAATTCTCAAAATTAATATTTTAACCGCCTAAAGTTTGAATTTGTCAATAACATAAAACAAAAAAAAATCTGCAAGTAAGTTCATTAATTTAAAAAATACCTACTTAATATATTTAACTTATTTTTATAATTTACTTTTTACATAATAAAAATCTGAATAATAAAATTATAATAAAATATTAAAATCAGTCTGTGCATCGCACGGGTTATAGGCTAGTATACTATTATTTATAAAGATACAAATAACTTCTAGGTTCGAATCACAGCACAACAATCATTTATATTAGTATTTATACAGTTACAACTTAAATAAATAGTTTTACTTAGCAAAAAAAAAGTGAATATTTCGAATCTCTCAATCATATACTATTTGATTCTACCTTAAAATTATAAACATTCAAATTAAAATCATAATGATATAACTATTACTTTAGTATTTAATTATTTATAATTTTTTATTAAAATTATACATAATATAAATAAACGTATATAAATATTAAGAGGATGCAGGGGCTGTAAGCTAGTTTTATATAACTTTTAAATTTCATATAATAAATTTTCAATTTATCGCCAAACATCAAATAAGAGATTAAAGAGATTAATAAAATACTGAATTTAAGGGATAAATTTCCAACTACTATTACTTTTCTTGGTAGATGATTTACCATCTCAATTTTGGCAAAAATTAGATGCGGAAATTCAATTACGGTACAAATAAAAAGGGCCCACAATCCGATATAAAAAAACTTAACCTGCTTCCCGATATATACAAACCCTAGAACTCGTAACTCGTAAGTGAGAATAGAGTGCTGATCATGGCGGGGATGCTTACGAGATCCGACGTCATTCTCCGGCCAAAACTTTCCATAACATCAATGCCGGCGGCATCAAAATCATTCTACTCGCCGGCAATAGTTTGTTTTGGCCGTAACACTAATACCTTGTTGTCATCTTGCGGTGGACTAGTACTCTCTGTTTCCCCTCACAAATTAAAGGATCTCAACTACTATTATAATGCTCCTGATTCTAATTTACAGTTATCGAAAAAGAAAATTAATAAGCCATTGGTTGTTAATAATAACCGGCAATCAATCATCAACTGCAACAGCAGCAGCTCTAGTGTTACTAACAAATTTGTTGCAATTAAAAAGACAGTTGTGAATACGATAGCTTCGTTGTTGTTATTTGGATTTCTAGCTTTTATGACTACCCCTGCGTTTACAACTTCCGCATTTGCAGCTCCGTTGCCATCTTTATATTCTAGTTGGACTTCTAATTCCGATTGCAATGATGAATGTGACAAAAATGATATTCTATCAAAGCCTACCAGTGACTTGTGCAAAGAATTGTGGATCCAGATAATTACGATAATACTTTGCATTATATTTGCTCCTTTGACTATACCGATTATAGCTGGTTACAAATAGTATTTAGCAATCTGTGAAAATACCAAAGAAAAGAGTGTTCTTATCTTGAGGTTTGATTCGAATCTCTTTAGTCCACTACTACTTAGACATGTACCTGTATGTCTGATTTACTTTCTGTCTGATTTGGAAGGTTGGAGTTTTGGACGAGACACGGGAATTGCAAAGAGAAGTTAAAAGAATTACTCAAGCTGCAAGTACATCCAACTTGGATGGTATCAAACTTAAAGGTGAACAATATTTAACTTTCTATATTTTGTAATTTTTATTTGGTATTCAAACTTTAAGTTGTTATTTAAAACCAAGACTTCAAATTATCATTCTAAGATACACATTAATGTTGTTGGCCTACTATTGTGTGGTCAACAAAATTGACTTAATTTATTCTTATTCTTCTTATGATGCAACTTAAATCAATGACTCGAAGTTTAGACAAGTACAGACTACAGAGTTTAAAGAGGACTTAAGTAGACAAGTAGGAAGTGTTCCACTATAGAAAACTAAAGCGAGGATTCACTGTCATCGTTTCTGGCCTAGATCTTTGGTATTGATGTCAAGCTACCGTTGTTTTCTTCATTTCCATAGTACCCCTCAAAGGTATAATCAAGGCTTAACTTTTCATGTCTACGAACTCAGAATACATAAATCATGACACTGCAGCTCTACTCTACCCATATTGACACTCAATTACATCACACTTTTTGATTGTTCCCGTATGACTCCTGGTTAAGCAAATGCTAAAATTGTAAATTCATACTGCAGTAGTATTGTACTCATTTCAAAGCTACATTAGTGTTTGGAGCATCCCACTTTTTCTTAAGATCACTCATTTCCTTCAGTGTTTCAGGCTTTCAGTTGATGCTTCTATTGCTTCTCTTTTGACAGCTCATATGCATATGTATGCATGCACATATATAGCTTCGGTGTTAAACTGTAAATTAAATCACCACAATGAGCTATTGATGAGCTTCAGTTCGGACCATTACTATTTTGTCCTAATTTAGTAGTTATTTTTGTAGCAGCTACTGAGTTCTTTCTGTTATCATTCATCCCTTTGAATAACTAGTTAGGAACCTAATTGCAGATTTGGATACTGTCCTTTTGCGGTGAATCTCGCTAGAGGGATTTAAAAAGACACGAGATAGGAGCAGAAATTAAGAAATTATCATGTTGAAGTTGTTGAAAAATGGATGATAAGTTACGTACAAGGATTTATAAATTTTGCATTCAGTTTAGTGAAGGTGAATATTTCTCCTTTTTCTTAATAAATATATATTAGGATGGGAAAATGTACAAATATGAAGAAACCCAGCTCTTGGCCAGGCCTCATAGAGCTATCTATAGACCATCTTCCAGGTGTCCGAAGGACTACCAATAGAAACCATGATCCAAGGAACTGGCTAGCTGAAGGACAAATAGAGGAACCAAAATGCGTGAAAAGAGTAATATTGAATAAGAAAACACATTAGTAGAGGTATTAAAGGTAGTAGATACACCAATTACGTATGCTTTTAGTAAACTGAATAAGAAACCAACTCAGTAGAGGTAACAAGGTAGTAGATGCACAGAGTATGTATGCTCTAGAAGTGAAACTGAGGTAGCTTGACCATGTTCCGTATGCTCTAGAAGTGAAACTGAGGTACCTTGACCATGTCGTTTCTAAACCACAAGACTTCAATGTGCACTTCATGTCTCTGAGGATATATTTGTGGACCTGTTGTGGAGAAGAAGCTCCGAGGTCTTGATTTTTTACCTCACAAAGAATACGCTGGCTGCACAAGTGAGCTCAAAGCTTTTTCTTAGTAAAAGTAGGCAACATCAGATGACAAATTGAATAAGAAGGCATGCCTATAAAAGTGCAACTTATGCCAACTAAGGAGTGCAAGGAACGATGGTCGAAGGTGTCCTGATAGAGCTCCAAATATCCCTAACGTTGACTTTAGACTCCTTTAAGCCATGCCACTAACGAACATCATGCTTAAGAAAGATCAAAAGGTGCGTCAAGTTCAAAGGAGAATCTCCATGCCTGTTGAGGTGATAACTGATTGTTGGCCAGTAGCAAGGTGCATGTGCCAACTCCCTTACTTGATGAGATCATGAGGAAAGTAGTGTGTGGAATCCTTAAGCTCTTCACTAAATCGTTAGGTGGATGTGTAGCAAAACAAGGTCAGCAACATGAGCCAAGCAATAAGTCTGATTCGTGAAGGTCAGAACCTTCCTTGACTCCTCATAAAGGCTAATCTTTCAACACTGGTCTATGAACCCGCTATCATAAAGTTCTGCTAAATCTTGCCACCTGCAAAAGGAGATAGAGAATATGTTTCTATTCCTCTCTAAAGGGCATTTGATGCCTAAGGCCCCTTCTGTTTGGGCAAGTTACTGTCACGCGTGATATTTTTTAAGATGTATTGCAAGTGGCAGCATGATTTTGGTTAATTGATATTTTGTGAGAAAAGGCTCTGTTTTCCTAATTTCCTGTAAAATGAGCACTAATTTCACAGCTTGAAGGCTATCCTACACAAAACTATCATATCATTACAATTCAACCTAAATTTTCTTATTTATATAAGACTAAGCTAGTGCCAGGTTTCTTATATTATTGGTCTGTTAGACTTGAATTTATATTAAAGCTGTTGTTAGTTTCCGTTTTTTGGGAGATAAGCCTTCATAATGAAAAGACCTAGCCCCTTGAACCTATAATACAGAATGAGGAAACACAAAGGAATTAATCAAAAGGGCTCGAGATCCATATTTTAAACTGACTTGTTCAATAGCAAAGGGGTGACCTAAACTTGCACCACAGATCCTTCTAGGAAGCACAAATATAAGAACATAATCTTCCCAAACATTAACTTCTTCTTAATTTGAAGTTCCTCTGTTTGACCTTCTTGTTGCAAACACATTAACACAACTAACTTTCTAATTCATGATACTTTACTACTACAACACAAAAGAAGTAATAGAACAAACACGTACTTAAACCAGAAGTCTCCCTAAACTACAAGATAAAACTAAAGCCTGGTTCGTAATAATCGATGGGGTTAAGATAGCATGTCATATGTCATGATTAAGGCACCGATTACAATAATATGGCTGTATCTTGAAATAATGATCACCTTTTGGTCATTTGTGTCTTTGTAGAAATACAAAAATAATAGAATATAATAGAGTTTTGTATTCAACCTAGGTGATGAGACTTTGACCTTCTAAAAAGTATATTTCACATTTGTTTTTAAATAAGAATGTGAAGGAAGTTGCAGAGATTGGTTATATAGACTTGTGCTTTCATCAGTGAAAACAAGAAGCTGAAGTGATTGAAAATAGAGTTATAGAGATTGGTCATTTGAGGATTATGCGAACCATGAAAACTGAAAAGGATGTAATCCATGAAGAATCTGAAGGACATCAGTGAAAGCAAGATGAAAAATCTGAGGTACATTAGTGAATGTGAAGGACACCAGTGAAAGGAAGAAGTGGCTTCTGCCATTGTCACGGAGTTTGGTCGATTGAGGATTTTGTAAAACATGAAAATTCGAAAGGATGCAATCATTGAAGAATCTAAAGGCGTGTAGAATTAGTTATATTGTCTCATTTGGAATCTGAACTCGTTTTCCTCTTCATGCTCAGGATGTGATCAGAGATGCATAACTAGATAATATGAAGAAGGATGTGTCTTTAAGATGATGAAGACAGAAAGTGTGAAGTTAAAGTGTTGAAGATATAATTTGGAGTATATATATCTTGTGTCCCACAGCAAAATGGAATAGAGTGATAGTACTAAAAACTATAAAAAGGAGGGGTGCCTTTGCTCCCAAGGCCGATTGCCTGGGTATTGAAATCTTTGTCTTGGCCAACTAGTGAGCTGTTCGCAAACAAGTTATATTCTTAACATCAGAGTTTAAGTAGATAAAGCTAGGCTTGAGTTCGAGCTGGTGTACTTTTTTTATGAGTCAAGCATGTGAAATATAAAGCTTCGCTTCAGGCTCAGTCCCAGAACTAATTAACTTGTAAAACCTTATGCTGACAAAGGGGTTATTTATATACGTATACATTATTATTTGCGGAAAATTTACATTCTCTATTGAAATCTACCCTCTGCAAAGAGGGCAATACTAACTAGAATACAATCTTGTCTACCATGAGAAAGAAGTGCGATGCTGGATGGTTAAGATCTGGCTGCAAACTGGTCCACAAGAATCATTGTTATTGTTCAGCTTTCACATGTTTTAATATACTGACCTCTTTATTTATTTTATTTTGGGTAATACCTTTTGTTTATCCATTGCAGGGGTTACCTTCAAGTATTTAATTTAGGCATCCTAAATTTTAAACTTTTTTACTACATTGATTGTGTTAATTTTTGTAAGAAAATATTTTGACCTTTTTCAATATTTATTGCAGGAGTGGTAAAAGCTCTTCTTCAATGTAATGATTCTTTCCGTTTTGCTTATCTATCTGTTACTCAGTGTATATCTGATGAGAAGAAGTATGGGAATAATTTTGCTGAAATGATGGACTCCTTTGATAAAGATCCCGAGGCACTGATCATGGTTTATGATCTTTTCAAATACTTAGCAAAGTCACTTGCTATTTTCGTCCACTTGGCCTTGATAAAGGCTATTAAAAAAAAGGTAAGTAATCAACTTTAGTGAGATAGTTGATTTTGATCCACATTTATTTTATTTGTGTAAATATCAACAAAAGTTGGTGGTAGTTATTACTTTTCATTCTGGTCAACTCAAACAGATGCATTCAGCTTTTGAGCGTTGTTGTACATAAGCGATGTTGCTTGCAGTCCACAACTGAATTAGTTCTTGAAAGATGCTGTACAATTAATATATGGACATGACAAAGATGCAGTATAATTTAAAGTAGAAGATATTATGATAATTTTAATGTGAGTGCAGATAAACTATGACGACAAGTGCTCCAAGCAACTGTTCGCAGAAAGTTTAACCAGAGAGCTTGCGAAATATGACAAAGATGAAGAGACACTTGCTAGTGTTGATGGTATGCAATATGAAGAGGAGGCTGTTGGTAAACCTCAAAGCATGGTTGACAATGACTATTTAGTGGTAATCTCATTATTACTTCTACAGCTTATAGTTCTTGAAGTCTCTACATAGATTACATACTTTCTTAGCCAACACTAGATTTGGTTACCAGTATGGCAGTCTATCTAAATTTCTTTTTGAAATCACAGGGTGCAATTTATTGATATCAGTAAACATCCTTGTGCGAAAGTCTGAATATATCAATTTGTATATACAATTATCCAGGTAACAATATTGGTGCTTGCCAGTGGTGTATACTCAATTCTGCCTTTGCAGTTCAATACAGAACATGTAAAGACAGTCTTGCAAAAGTTCAGTTCAATCCCAAAGAGTAAAATAGAGGTAATCAACCACCTGCTTGTCTGTTTTTATATTTGTTTTGTTTTTTATATGTATGTCCTAATTATAAAACGTGCTCTTAGTTCTCCCTCTCTCATTAAAAAAAGCTTCTCCAAGCACAAATCTTCTAAATGTTCGAGCCTGACACTTGAATCCTTGTTGTGTCTGACATTTTGTGGCCAATTCCAGAAAACGTAGTTTTTTAACAAATCAATAATCTTGTGTATATAAATTTATAAACTATTGACAATAAATTGTTACTTGTGCACGTACAGTCCCTACAGGTGCTGCTGTTTCCACAAACAGAAGATGAAGGCATGTCACAGCAAGGACTTCAGAGAAATTTTCCGCTTTTGAAACCTTTAACTATATGTGGTTTAGAAAATTAACAAAAATGACATAATTGAGTTCACTAGGTTGGATACATAAGGTTCTACTGATCTGTAACTTAAAAGGTTTAAAAGATTAATATTAAATTACTATCTGTTTTAAATAATATCGGACTCTGTTTTGTTATTATTGTCATTGTAAAAACTTTTTGGAAAAGAATTTTAAGTTTTAAATCTAAAATAGTTATCTTGTTAAACAGTCCCTTGTAATCCTGTTATGATATTGCATTCTTTTAACTCAAAAATTTCAATCTAGGAATATCATAAACGCATACTAGAGAGAGGGAGACTAGATATTTTTGTCATCCCCGTGAGCAATTTACTAATTAAATGTTTGGAAGTATAGCAAAAGGTGCTTGCATAAACTGTAAATATCTAAATGTTCTGTACTCCCATAAGCTTTTGTATAAAGAACCTTGCATGAACTTGTCACAAGACACCAACTCTGACCACATTATGGTACGACAAAGCATTATAGTTTCATCATGCAGAAGGCCATTTAGTTTGACTCTTATCAATGGTGCTATGGGACAAAGGAAGAGAATTTGTCACAGACTCTATATAGTTGACATCCATAATAAAAATATAATTTCTCCTATATTTCATTATTCAGCAACAGGCTCAAGTTTCTGCAGCCATTATGACAACTCTTTGAGGGTATCGTCCAACTTGCCTGTTTTATATTGTTGCATTACTGCTGCTGTACTAAGTTGCTTTTTTTTTAATTGCATCAAATGTCCTCTTAAACTACAATCTTCCACCTGAAAGTCCATACATAAATAAATTAACTACAAAAATAGGTAATATGCCTTGTTAAACAACACTACAATGCGTGCAGAACTACATAAAGGGCTACATTACACAATAAAATAGCAACATTTAGGATGATTATAATTTATATGTTGGGACGTTCTTATATTAAAAATTAGAAAGTGGAACCATTGTAACCAGCATACTGATAGTAATGACTAATGCAAAGAGCAAAGGGAAACCAAGAAGCAGTACGCGTCATATCATACCTGTATTTGTCTTCAACAGTAGATCTCCGCATTCATCAATCAGAACTCTTTCTCCAGCTACTGATCTCGCCAATTCTGAGCTCAAAGTATCCATTTCACTGGCCTGCACATTAAAAATTATTGTGAAACTTGGACTTGCTGAATAAAAATCAAAAATTTCTACTATAAAATTTTTTCTGCAATTTTTGATTCTAAATATTGTTGCTTGGATGCATAATTAAGCTTCTGCAAGAAGACAGACTATGGAACGCCTTTTTTTTTAAAGATCTCAATAAAGTGCTACATATCAAGTTAATTTTGTTTCTTATTTATTTTTTCATTCACGGCCATTGTTTTTTTGAAATCTTAAATGTTGCAATATAAGTGTTATGCTGAATGAGAAACAAGTGTCGTTGCTGCTTACATGAAAGTAGTCACAGGTTCAGTGCCAGCTAATCATTATTTATTTTTTATTGGCATTTGGTTAGAAGGATTTAAAAAAATTAGACTAATTTCTAAAATTCGGTCCTCCTTTCACATCCTTCATACGCACTCTCAGGTCCTCCATTCTTCCCTACCATCTAAAATTTTTCTTCATTGTTCCTCTCTCAAGTACTCCATTTTTCACTTCCTTCTACAAAATTTTCTTCATTGTTTTCATGATTTCCATCCAAACTATTTTAGTTTTAACTTGCTTTAAGAAAATTTCCACATGCTATAATTACACAATTTTTAAGATCACCTATCTATCTGTATATGCAGTGGCGGACGCAGAAAAAATATTTAGGGGGGGCCGGAAATTTTTTATAAAAATTATACTTATATAATTTACGAGTAAAAGTAAAGAGAATTTATTTGTAATATGAAGTCAAATACATT
>PHNY01299162.1:2286-21625 GCA_003724115.2 Anethum foeniculum
TTATCTCATAATATGTACAACATATATAATAAAAATATTTAACTAAACTAATTTTAAATAAAATTAACATAATATATAAATGCAAATTACTTATTGTATTAATATCTTAGTCTATTAAAGTTATATTATTTAATTTTTATGATAAAATTATTTAATTCATTATTAATAAATAAAGTTTAAAATACCCGTGTGCGTAGCACAGGCAATAATCTAGTAAAGTTAAAAATCTTATCCAAACTAAAAATATGAGTACCAAACCTGAGAAGTGGGTTATGCAGCCATTTATAATATACTTATAGCCCGCGGACACTGGTATTTCATTTATTTTTTTATTTTTTTTAGAAAATATAATTGATATAATATTTGATTATAATTAAATTCTATTCATTTCAGTTTTTAAATTTTAAATTAATATACACTTAGGAAAATTATAAGAGTCTTAATTATCTCAGTGCAAATTCTTGGTTTAACCTTTAAATAAATCAACCAGAAAATGAAATCATTAATAAATCTATCCGCTAACAATTTTTACTTTATAAATTTTAACATACTTACTATCTTTTATTTGATAAAAGAAAACGCACTTAATATTTTTAGTTAAATATTTGTTTTATATAATGAATTTACCAAAATATAAAGATATTTTAGAAGATATTATCTGAGGCTTACCATAAATATTAGAAATAACATTAATGATAATTGAAGTAGTCGTTCAAATTTACCATGGTAAAGATGGGTCAAAATTAATATATGAATTATATACTAACCTAAATATGGTACAAAATCTATCATATGGATTATCAAATGGGTCAAATTCAAAAGAAACTTTAATCCAAACCTGTGGATACCAAACCTAAGGAATAATATTATTCAATAATTTGTAATATATAGATAGATAGATTCGTAATGAATAATCGAAGATTCGGTATTTGAAAGCAAATTATTAGCTCCCATTTAATTTTTCGGTTAAAAATAATTTTTTAAAAACATTAAAAAATATCCCTGGTTTCTTTTGTAGGATACTTCCCCTCATCTTCTGCATTGTGCCTATAAATAGCTAAGCAAGGCCACCAAGCCATGTGTCCATCTGCCTCTCACTCTGCTCCTCCCTACAGTACAACACCAACTCATCTCCTTATATTATTTCCTCATATTTCTCTATATATCATACGTAATACTCTCTTCATATTCATATTATTACCATCCTTTCCTTGCTTGTTTACTCCTCAATCTTCTTACAATACTTATTCAACCATGGTACTCTCACAACATGAACAACAAGAGTTTGATGTTGTCAGGTCCATAACTCCTACAATGTTTCAAGGCATTCCTGTCATCGACCTCTCCAACCCCGACTCCAAGTCGTGCCTTGTTAAGGCCTGTGAAGACTTTGGTTTCTTCAAAGTTATCAACCATGGCATCCCAACTCACCTCATCTCCAATCTTGAATCGCAAGCAATCAAATTCTTCTCATTACCTCTTGGGGAAAAAGAGAAATCAGGGCCTCCTAACCCTTTTGGTTATGGAAACAAGAGCGTTGGACGTAACGGCGACATTAGTTGGCTCGAATATCTTCTCTTGACAACTGGCCCTGAATTTGATTATGAAAAACTTGCATCTGTTTCTGCTCAAACACCCGAAAACTTTAGGTAATATTTTTAGACATATTGAAATGCAAGTGACGTTCATTTTGTGTTTTTCCTAATTAAATGCAAAATGTTACTTTGCCTACTTTACACTTTATTACTGTTCTACGTAATGAGTTCGGTTCTATAGCCACCATAATTGAACAATGTCCACTTTCATCCAACTTATCTTACATCGTTTATGGTGGAGTGAACGGTCAAGATTGGAAAAGCTAATTCTCGGTCTGCCAGAAAAAAAAAATAGCTTCAGATAAGCAAGAACTCATAAACAATACTCTTTATGCAAAAATTCATCGTGTAAGATGAGTCGAGTCAAAATAAGTCTATGTTCAACTATAACGTGTAAGATGGATTGGCTAAAATAAGTCTTTAGTCCAACTGTGGCCGGTAACCAGTTTTCCTTGTAAAATTATATTATAAAACTCACCCTTAATTTATGGACGGTTTGAATATGATTTGCAGGGGTGCTGTGAATGATTATGTATCAGCTGTGAAGAAAATGGCATGTCAGATACTCGAGCTATTGGCTGATGGTTTGAAGATTGATGAGAAGAATGTGTTTAGTAAACTTCTAATGGATAAACAGAGTGACTCTGTTTTTAGGCTGAATCACTATCCTCCATCTCCAGATAAAAATTTGATTGGATTCGGAGAGCACACCGACCCACAAATCATATCTGTTTTAAGGTCTAACAATACCTCAGGCCTTCAGATCGCTTTGAGAGAGTACGGGTGGTTCTCCGTTCCACCTGACCAAGACTCATTCTTCATCAATGTTGGTGACTCATTGCAGGTATAACATATCATTGATTCATTGTATATGTCACTTTCAAGTAAGAATCTACTAGAAGTACCCAGCATTTTGCACGGGGTAAAATTAATGTTAAACAACACTATCTGCATGGTGATCCATAGGTTACTTTACTTTATGTAGTTGTCAATATTTCCTTTTCTTGAAAAGGACTATACATAATATACTTATCAGTGAAATGTAAATGATATTAAAATTGCAGGTAATGACTAATGGGAGGTTTAAGAGTGTGAAGCACAGGGTTTTGGCAAATAGCGATAAATCAAGGGTGTCAATGATTTATTTTGGAGGACCACCACTGAATGAGAAGATAGCTCCATTGCCTTCGTTGCTTATGGAAGGAGAGGACAGCAGCTTGTACAAGGAGTTCACTTGGTCTGAGTACAAAAAATCAGCCTATGAGTCCAGGCTTGCTGATAATAGACTCTGCCTGTTTGAGAAATTTGCAGCCTCATAGTACTGCTAGTCTTTGATTAAGAAATATCGATAACATTGTTGTTCTTTCGTATTTGTACATGGCTGTGGTTTTCCTTTATATAGGAGAGAGTAATGTTTTCTAAAAATCAGATAACAGTTACAAAATTATCAATTTTCATACATAATAGATTTAGGGTCCTCGTTGAGCACACTGCTCCGGGATTTATATTTTAAGGGCCCAGATCGAAGCATTTTTTTTACCGATTCGCTATAATTTTCCGTGGATCGGATTCCAGGGAACTTTTCCGTTCCACGGAAAGGAAAAGTTCCTATCCGCGGAAAACTATAGCGGATGGGTAAAAAAAATCTTATATCTGGACCCTTAAAATACAGATCTAATAGTTGTGGAACACTGTGTTTAGATAAGGCCTCCCTTACACGCGGTTGTCACGGACCAAAACCCATATATTAATAATTAATGGTAATCGCTTGATATATTTGTACAACCCAGTTAAATCATTGGTATATATCAATTACCTAAAAAACATTAGTATATATCAAACGGATGATTGGTGATGAGTTTTGAAGTTCATTGATGTAGACATGCAACTTCAGTCTTTTGTTACGTCAACTTTAGAGTTACTAAAGAAATTTAAGCTTCCTGGTAGCTAAGTTACAAAGTTCCTGGGCAATTGAAGTATTTGTATTTGATTCATTGCTATATAACTAGAAATTACAAATTTGATAAACATTAAAAACTCATCAAATATGTAACTTGTGATCACGGTGGATCTATGTAACCAAGTTTCTATAAATCTTGGATTCCGGAGTCCCTGTTCATTTTGAAATTTAATCAACAAAAACACTACTATAACTCATTTCTAATCCAAGTAACTTCTTCTTTGCTGAGTTACATCGAAACAAATGCCAATAAGTCCGGATAAAAGCAGGATGCATTGAAACAAGGGGTCAACTTAAAAGTTCTTAACTAATCTGACTGTATTTTATTCTTACTCAGTACTTTAAACAAGAGTATGAAATAACTTGATTTTGTTTTGTTTTTATAAGAAGAATTTTAAGAAGCAATAGTGATAAACAATGAGAATCCTTAAACCTAAGACCTATGACTGAGATTTGAAGTATCTAGTTGTTATGTGCAAATCGTGATGTGTCACTGATTGTACTCCAGAAAAAATAATTGTAAATAAAATTATTGATAGGCTGATAGCGGTCCACTCGCAACCTACACGGCTAAGTTCCAATTGATGTACTGTTACATTCAACTTTATATATTAGTGTTAGAATATTTATATAAGATCCTGAAAAGGATCATTCTCTACTACCTTGAAGTTTTAGAGTAACTAGTTCCTTAATATGGTATGTTGCTGTAGGACTCATGTTCGATTCCCTTGTTAGAATGACCGAATGAGAACGGTTTGTATAAAATTATAACATTGACTGACATAAAATTATAACAAGAACTGTACTTATGCTGGGATTGTATTGAGATTCAAATTTTAAAAACTATATAAATCTCTGAAAGCTTCAAATTATTATTTGAGGTGTCTAACTCAAAGCATGGGAAAGAGAGGAGTGGACCAGAAATCTGCAATGGAATATAAATTTGAAGATGTGTGTAAACAGTAGAGGAGTACGTACACTACCAGTATTATACTGTTTTTGAAATGAATGAAAATGGATGAACTGGCATGGAGATGGATGAAATGAGTATGGTATGGGCCAGAGTAAATTTTCTTCTCCTGTACTATCCAGTCTTGTAACTGGATAATGGTCCCTTATGTGATGCCAAGAGGGGTGCCAAATCTTATGTGGCATGGCACTCTTGGGTGCCAACCTATTGGAGTGTCAAGGGTGCTTCAAAGGTGCCAAGAGAAGTGGTCAACTTTTGGCACCCTCTTGGCACCCTTCCAAATTAGCTAAACTACAATTCTTACATTAGATGTATATATAACTCTTACCTCTTCTATCATGTTTAATTTATTTATTTATCTATTCTTGATNGTCATGTGGGGACCATTCAAGCACCTTGAGAGGGTGCTACTTATTGGAGTTAAAAGTTGTCAACTTTGACATGGATGAGAGACAAACTAAAATATTAATTTTTTAGATGAGTTGGCAATGCTTGACACCCCCTCTATTGGAGATGCTCTTATGAACAAGTAGAGCTCTGGCTGGTTGGCAGGCATGGGCTTCACTTCAGTCTTCGCTTCATCAGCCAGTCATCCTCCAGAAAATTTGCACTCCACTTGTAGACACTGAATGCGAAATTTCAATGAAGCTCTCTCCCACATCTTGTACTTTCTTTTTTGTTATTTCTTGAATAAAATCTAACAAATATCTAGTATCCCATGAATGTAATGTTTAGAGGTCAATTATACATTAAATTCAAGGAAACTACCTCTCTGGTCAAAGTACCTCTTGATGTACTGATATCTCCCTAGCTCCCTCTACAGGATTTCGAGGATTCGGAACTTGTCAAATACGTGGGAGTGGGAGTGTGAGTGTGTTTAACTAGTAAAAAAAAGCAGAATAACACACGTACATCAAAACTCTCAAACCCTACTTCTGTGTCAAGTGATATAATTAACTACGCTAACCTTGGTATGGAAGTTATGCACGAACATAATTCTCATAAGTTCCCTCTAGCCTAGGTGTTGTTGAAGCTCCATCTACAAATGAGTAAGATCGGATTTTAGTATATACGAGTTTTTGAAATATTTAAAAAAGGAACAATGCGTCTTTCTTGTTCTATCAAGAGAGCAAATATTTTTTTATTTAAGACTTTATTAGATAAACAAATATTTTTGAATGATTATAAAAGAATCCTTTGAAATGCAAATAAATAAAAAAATGGGTGGGGCGGATTTAGGCAAGTGGATCAAGGCAGTGTATTATGGGTGTGCAGGTTTAATTCTCGTCGTTCATCGAGCAAGAAAGGTCATAACCCTGCCAACCAGAAAAAAGACAGAAGAAAACAAAGGAGAGTGAAAGTCCTTCACAGGTATATGAAAAGAATGAAGTAATGAAAGAGGAAGTCATTGCTTCAAATACAGAAAAAACTAACGTCGTCTCCCCCGCCTCCAGATTCACGCCCTTCTCTCTAGGTTTTATGTTTTTTACGAGAGGGATAATTTTTCGATTTTCGCTAGTTGATCCCATAAGTATTCATTATCATCCATAAGGAGGGGAAGAAGGGAGGGGGGTGGACTTTGTCCGAAAGATACTTGTTTTTCATGAACATGAAATGGGATCTCATCGGAAATCCAAGAAAGACTAATCGGAATAGCATAATGCATATTATGGAACCCATTTGCGTGTGCTGAGGATAGAAGATTTATATAAATTATTGCCATTGCTATAAAGTATTTTGATTTAACTTCTTCACCTCGCAGACAAGTAAAAGTAACTACATGGTCACCATGCAGACATTGAAATAATTAGTATTGCGGACGATTTAAAATGACTTCCCAAAATTTGTTATGGTTCAGCTAGTATAGTAACACCGATACAATAAAATACAGTATAATCATACTGTGTGTTTCTGCATATACACAAATTTGATGAATATTACTGAGTCAATGTTGCAGACAGTCCTGGGAATGCTATGAAGCTTGGTTGTGGGAAGTCTTTCACATCCTAGACCATTAAAGTTTCTATAAGTAAGCCAGTAAGAGCAGACAATAAAAAGGGAGATCAGAACATGCAATGAGAAGAGAAGGGCCATCCCAAGAAAATCAATGGACTACAATCATTACACCAACATTATATGAAGATGTTCAACAATAGAGCACAACAGGTCTACCCACAAGGCCACAATACACATAGTAGGATAGAGGTTGCATATTAGTTAATGAAGATGTATAACCCAATTTAGTCTCTTTAGTAATGCCTTAAGATCTTAGGAGAGTTTCTAACTTGACAATGTATTAGATCACAAACCATTTATTCATGTGTATTCTACAATTGTCACGCTAATCACAATACAGTGCCAATAGGTAAGAGTTGTAAATTGTGATTCACGAAACATATTTATTTTGAGCAAGAGGCAAACTTTCAACATGAATTATATCAATAAAAATCAGGAAAATTCTTCATATACATCAGTTATTAATTGTTTCAAACATAAGGTGACTAAAACTAGTAAGAATGAGTTTTACGTTCTTGCTGAGGAGATAATACTATGAACGAGCTTTTCATTAGGTGACTATGATCATTGTCACTTTTGGCTCTTCTTCTTCCACAGGTCTCCAAACTTTCTAATACCTAAACTTTTTTTCTTCCCATTTCCATAGCCATCATCAGAGTCATCATCTAATCCTTGTGAATCCACAAATCCAGCATATCCACCAAGTGGAGGCTCGAACGCACTACAGTAGTGCTTATCCATGGATTCAAACCTTGTAGATATACCTCTGGCATTCATCTCCGCATCCCCTGCTAATACTAATGCAGCAGCATCTGCTGCTTTTCTCCATTGCTCTGTTTGCACTCTGAGCTTTGTCATTTCTATTTCCAGTGCCTCCTTTGCTCCTTCCACAGTTTCAAGCAACTCATTGGAGTGAACAATTTTCCCTTGCATTGTTTTAAGTTCTTCTTCTAGTTGTCTCAACCTCAATATTAGTTCCTCTTCCTTGACTCGAGCTGATGATATCTCCAAAGTTGCCTCATGCAACTGAGTTTTTAGCTTTTCATTTTCTTGGGAAACAGTGTCTAGTTCAATTTCCTTATCTCCTATTTTGGCTATTAATACACTTATCTCATCATTCTTTAAATCCAACTCATTAGCTATTTGTTTCCCCGGTTCAGGAGTGGCTGCCAATATGGTTGATAAGTTGAGTTCGACATTGAGTTCATTTTCTTCAGTTGGTTGGCCGATTCCAGGCTTAGGTTCCCCACCTGACTTTTCTACTGGAACTTCAAAAACATCAGTTTCTTGCTGATATGAATTTTCATTTTCATTTGCATTAGCATCGGTTTCATTGGATTCTTCAATTTCACTTGGATGAGAATGTTCTTCAAGAAGTTCGTCAGCCTCTGGAATAACTGACTTGGTGACTTTATTTTCCAGTTCCTGTTGAGCCTGATCCTTTGCTGCCTTAGCAGAAGTTAACTGCTCTTTCAGAATCTTGAGCTCCTCTTGTGCTTGCTGGAGTTGAGATTCTAAACCTGCAATACGAGTTCCAAATCTTCTTTGATTAATAGGATCAGACTGAGAACCTCGAGGGGATCGACCACCTCTTAACTTTGAACTCCTGTCACTGACAGTACTCCGATAAGAAGGATCTAACTCAGAGTTGGATTTCCTCAGTTGAGATGAACCTCTGCTATCTCCTAAGTTCGGACCCCTTTGAGTCAGTTCTGAACCTCTGGTATATAAAAAACAAAAAAATTTAGCTATTCACAAACAGGTGTGTTATTAAGAAGCTGATTAGCCAAAATATACATATGTATGTACCAGAAAATAACCAAAAAACATTGGAATAAGAGGTTTTTCTTTACACGGGTATTTCTGATTCTTAGAAAATGAGGATAAATTATAACCTGGGCTTGGAGAAAAATTTCTTTGGTCCTCTTATCATCCAGAAAACATGGAAACAATATTTTTTCACATATGTTTTTTTACCCTCTGGATCTTCACAATTTTATAACAGAATTGCCTAAAGCTGAATACGCTATCAACATGATAAATAAGTACATGGAAGAATATCCCGTATCATGCATTATTAAGCGACCAGTAGAACAGATAATTCATTGGAAGCACTAAGAAAACGCATTTGCTACATGAATAAGTATAAGTGGATAACTATTAACTAAGATGGGATAAATCTCTAACCTTAATCTCGGCATTTGATCTGCTTATATATAACTAGTTCAAGTGCAAAATGAATGGGAACTCTGAGATCTGCAAAACTAAAAGAATGTTATGTTTAAACGAGTTAATATATACTCGAAAACGTAAAAAAGAAAATAGAAAATGTCCAAGAACATTTACTGGATCTGTGAAGTTACAATTTCTTGCAGATTTAGGTGCATAAATGCCACAGAGAGATTTAGAATGCAAGTGAACAATTTTATATGCCGAATTGCGATACCAATTTAATCACAGACTATTATTTCAAATTTAAGATAGAAGTGCTAAAAGCCAAGAGGCATAGACAGAGATATGCAAAGACAACAAAAAAAATGTTCAAACTAATGCATGCGCATGCTGTTCTTTCACAGTATAGAAGTGTTTTGTCTACTTATTGTAAATCTATGTACTTGTCCAGTAACATACTACTACATATTAAAAGATGTGCAAGGAATTTATCAAAAACTAGTACATTGTTGTAATTTTGTTCCAAGATTTTTTTTCATAACATCATATATTCTTGACTATATCAGAAATAAAGTTGTTTCTCCCAATATAGTATGTTACATAGTAACATCATTACTAATATTTTATGATACCACAACATTATTTCAATGTTTTTAGTTGAAGGTATATAAGAAGGAAGAAGCAATGATGATAATCATCTCACAAGTGAAAAATACTGCAATGTAAGAGATGATTTTAAGAAATAAAAAAGATCTCACCTTGAACTTCTTTTCTACAAGGCAGATTCAGTTTCAGCTAATGTTATGGAGTAGAGACCTCTTCTCATTAATAGCTTTTTTTGAGAGCACGAGCACAGAGGAGAGGAGACAGGGTGTGAAGTTTGAATTCAAGGTGGAAAGGTGGGGTGAAGGAATGTGTGAATATCTATCTATTCTATAAATTTATTCCTGGTTTTTTATATTTGAGATATACGACGGGTCTCAAACGAGAACTATACACAAAATGAGAATTTAAAAGTTAAACGTTTAGGATTTTTTTTTTTTTAATTACTGTTTAAAAAGCCAATGAAGAAATATAGCATTTAGCAATTAGCATTATATAGAGGGGTCCTGGTCTACGGTAATTGATGTAACGCGGTAAATTACCATGTGATATGCTGCAACAATCTTATGTCTTGAATCATTGCTCTAAATGGAGATAAATATTATATAGGGCGTGAGAAATTGATACAGTGGAATTCTTGTCCCTGCACAGTAAAAAGGTTTTAAAAGTGTAAGCAAGAGGCATTGTTTACAGTTGAATTAATATTTTCCCAGTAAACTTACAGAACTCTTATCATGCTACTCAGAGTCAGACATATGCCTCTCCCGAATTTCCAACTCATATCATAATATTTTTGAATGAAGACATGATACAGACTACAGGACAACATAATAATCTTGTGATAGTCTTCAAACTTCCGCCTCATAACTAAACAACCTATAAATTTTCTCACGAAAGTTTAACTTTACCTAGCATCAATAGATCAGTTTCTGCATCGTTTTTTCTGATATTTATTCCGCGTCATGTTGTATTTGGCTCCAGCGACACTAATGTAGCCAGAAGGTTCTTATTCTTACTCAACAACAAATTATTCAAGGCCTCAATATCCAGAGGAGACACTCGAAAAATTGTTTAATGCCCTGTTTCAGAACATGCATTTCATTTGAAATGATGTATTTGAAATGATATGATTTGAGTTATTATTTCAAATTTTCATATTTGTACCAGAATTTGAATGCCTTGCGTTTCAAATGAAATCCAAATCCAAATTATTTTACTTATCCAAACATGATATTTGGTCAAAAATCTAGACTTTCAAATGAAATCCAAGTTTCCAAACGGGCACTAAACAAATTCGACAGTGAGCGCCCTAATGTGACTGTCTACAGAATACTTCATCCTCTGAACCTCTTCAGGATCCATCAGGTAGATGAAACTTGTGAGCCATACTATTCAAAATTTCACCCATAAAATTCAATACCATCACTGCTTGCTAGCGAGAATAATAAATGGAAAGATACATCTGCATGTGATTTTTGCCTAGCCAAATTTATAAGGTACCTTCACCTACTACATCTAACAAGCTTATTGCTCCTCCTCCGTCACATTCAGCTTTTAATTCTTTCTTTATTTCCCAGACCACAACGCAATTACTACTGCGTCAATAATTCATATGAGATTTCCCTTTTCACATGCAAGGAATTTTAATTTTTTTCCTGAGAAACTCATGATAATGTATGGTCTTTTTTGTTATAGGCCAAGTCAGTGGAGTATGTAGCCACACAGAAACTGGGTCAGCCTGCTTTTAAATTACAGAGACTAGGCAATTTACGCGCGGTCTTGTAAAATCAGATTAAGAAATTAATTTGTACTAAAATATAAGAAAATGAAGTTCTTTATATTATCTTAGGAAATTTATTTGAGGTACACAATATTGTTGGTAGCTGTGTATACATTTTCAATTATATATATATAAAAACAACTATTGAATGAATAATAATTTTACATATTGAATGAAATAAAATCAACCATTAAATGAATAATAATAATTATATAAAAGAATTATTAAGATATATGTACAAATGGATAAAATTTACTCCCTTTATCCACTCATTTTACTCATTTTGTAGGAAATGTGGCAAAATGAATGAAATGCATAAACTTCAATCAAAATTTTGAATTTGGTACAAGTACAAGACATGTTTGGATAAAAAAAAAATTTTGAGTTGGATTTTATTTAATTTCGACACGTTCAAATTTTAGCATAAAATTTTAAATTTTAAAGCATTATATGCATAACATTAATTTCAAGTCATGCATAGAAGATGAGGGCAGCGTCCCTAGAGCTTGTAATAGGATATGTTGTTGAATGTGAAATCATTTCTGGTGAGTTGGTGCAAGAAGGATATAGGATCTCCCTTTGTAAATCAGAACCAGAAGAAATTTTTATATTTACCTGGAATGAATACCTTTCTAGTACATGATTACACAAATCTGTATAAGGGGTTGGGGAGAAGAGACACACAGAAAGTGTGGTTAGTGGACAGAAAAATCCACCATTCTCTCTATCTAAGACCTACTGCCACGCAACATTAGGGGAACTACTGCAAGCCCTAGCCTCAGCTAACGATACTGCCATAGCCAGCATCATCTGCTCCTCGAAGCTCTCCGGAACAACGGCTGCCCCAGAAGTTTGAGAACCACTTTCATTTTCATCCTGTTCGGGAAAAGTGTCACTATTCCCAACCATCTCGTCAGCTACATCATGCCCTGCATAACTGGGTCCAACTCCAGTCCCCCATTCTTCCCTTATATCAGGTGTCACTTGGATGGAGCTTGATGTAAAATACTGGTCATGCACTGGCTCATTTATATTTGCAAAGCTGCTGCATACAGGAACCGTGTTGAATGTCGAAGTGTTTCCATCGTAGTTACTGGAGGAATCTCCACTTCCTTGCTGACGCTCTGCTAAAGCAGCAATAGCACAAGCTAGACCACCCGATGGGGACGAGGAAGATGTTGCTGTTTCAACTGGTGCTACCATGGAAGTAGAGGCATATTGCTCCTCTGATATGAATTGTTCTAATGGAGCAATATCCTCAGAGGTTGAATTTCCATGTCTTCTATTCCCCTGTTAGCATCATTGTATGAAATTCACTAACAAAGATCGGTAGGAAATAAATACTTTACAACATCATAAAGAGAAAATCTGTCCACTTCAAAACCAAATAGTTAAAAAAGGATTACCTGATCATATATTTGTAGTACATAAGAGCAATGCGTGCTAAACAATATTAAGTTAGCAATACATTCACCACCAATAATTTAGACACTTAAAGATCATTAGTGTGAAAAAGGACTGGAGCAGAATCACAATTTAACATCCAAATCTTGTCTTTCATATTCCACAAGTATTGCAGGAAAAAACAAAAGCACTGTGGTCTGAACTTCTAAAGACGACGATTGGAATTAAAAATACTTCATATAATATAAAATCTCTACCAGACCTAATTTAAAACTAGTAGTAAATAAGGAAAGAGATAATTGCATCACTCATCCCCTAGAATTTAGCGAATTGCACCTCTGTATATCAAGTATGAAATGCATCATTTTGCACATGCAAGTTTCAAACTTGTTGCAGTTTATATCAAGTATGAAATGCATCATTTTGCACGTGCAAGTTTCAAACTTTTCCGTCCAAATCATACTAATGCTGTTCATTGTCAAGGGTATTTTGGTATTATACCATCCATCACAAGTACAATTTTTTTTTTAATTTTTAAAAACTTGCCCTTTCTCTTTCAGAAATACAGAGCCCTATCCATGGCTATTGTCAACACCGAAGTTCTCTTTCTAGAAATGTGGTATTGCATAAAGAGTCACTGATTAAGTTATTTCTTAATCGAAATGATAAAGAGTTACTTTATATCAAAATAGGCTTGGTATCACTAGTGTTCTGGTGAGATTAAAGCCGGAGATATTGTCAGACTAGAATTAGTAAAAAAGGAAGACATCTCGAAATGTTTAGATATTTCAACTTTTAAATTACTAAAATATCCTTGCTAACTAACACCCACCATTAATGGGATTTAGACAGAAAAATACATTGGGTATGGAAACTGCAACGCATTTTAAACTTGCATATGCAAAGAGATGCGTTATATACTAAAGTGCAAGTCGTTCATTTCTAGGGCGGAATTCAATTAACTCATAAGCAAAAGATCACTACAATAGAAAAAGAATTAAAAAAAAAAAGGAGTTATGAGTAAAACCTGAATGGACAACCAAATCGCTTCCATGACCATTATATCCTCAAGATCAAGATCAAACTCATCTTCCCTGTATATGAATTTAGAATGTAAATACTAATGGGCCATGACAATTTTCACGTTATACATGCATGATGTTTACATAGAAGGTGACTTAAACTAGCTACAATAGAACCAGAGCATTTCCATCAAGTAATTATGGATGACATTATTATCCACATCTTTAACTTCACAAGAAAGTCCTTTTACAGCAGTGATACTGATGGACTTCTTGTTTAAGGCATGTGTTGCAACTTGCAACCTGGTATCATATAGCAGAACTTCTTCTACGCTTCCATAAAAGCACCGATAGAGAATTTACCAAGATATGATTCGTCCAAGTAAATATTAAAAACCCTATATGTATACGAATAAAGAATGTGATAGTGCACACTGAAATGTTGACAAAAAAAAAAAAATTATAACAATTAAATACAACGAAATAGGGCTGTAAAACTTTAGCTAGATGGCAACTAGAAGTTGTCATCAATCTGCTCATCAGAAAACTTTGCCATGTGCTTGCATGGATGAGGATTGACATGCAGATCGTATTACAGATATATGCAGTCATGCTTGAATCAGGCTCACATGAATTCACAACTCATACAGGTATGCATAGGTACAACGAGGAGTCACTATATAGGAATTGCATAAATTTATAATTCATACAGCTAGGCACATGCATATCCATACGGGTACAAGAATAAATCACAAATAAAAAAACATCACACCAAGGTAAGCCATTTAAACAATGAGTTGCTAGATTTTCAATTGTTTCTACTTTAAATCCTTAAAATGTGTTGATATATTCCCCAAACATCACCTCCCTCAGGCCCCATCTTATGATTGAATGACGGATAGATCACTGTTCTATAGAATACCAAACAACAGGCCAGGTGTGTGGTTTCACTTTCATTAAAAATAGAGATGCTTCATAGTATGCATTAACTCTAGATTAGTACTATATATATCGGATTCTACTACTTTGGTGTACCTAACTCTGCTCACAATATAAAACGGGTCATAAGACTTCAATTTGGATTACTGATAATCTACTAGGTCAGGAAACAAGCTTTACTGAGCCATACTAGAAAAACATTAACTCCTCAAAAGTTCCTGTCTCCTGCATTCCAAATGAAGATTATATTTTCCCAACTCACTAACATTGATAATCAATGATACTGCTCTTCCAGTTCCTTCCAGCAATCTTACTTAATGGTCATAACTGGAGTTTCTCAGGAGGAAGGTCTATCATCCTTGGAAAGTGGACATTAAGCACAAAATATCCATTGAAATCAGACATACTAGAACTATATTCTCAGAACATGGACAACAAGCACTTCGAAAATGTAACCCACATATAAACAAATATCCGAAGTTTTCTTATATGCTGTCCAAACTACTACGAGTCTACGACATACTTCTCGTCATATGTCAGCAGAAGGACTGAATTTGAATAATTTGATTACACACCATTTTTCCTTTAAATGTTTCTCCAGAGAAAGGTCTATCAGCCTTCGCAAAGTGCACATTAAGCACAAAAATAGCTATTAACATTAGAGATACAAGCACTAGAGTCTTAGTACATAGACAACAAGCACTTCCAAAATGTGACCCACCGATAAACATAAATGCAAAGTTTTCTCAAGTGCTTTCCAAACTACTATGACATATCTCTCAACATATGTCAGCGGAAGGCCTGAATTTAAATAATTTGATTACAAACCGTCTTTCCTTTCTATAGCAAAAATGATCCAATGCCTAATTTTTCTTGTCTCTTCTCTCCTTTGTATTTTCCTCATCTGTGTAATTATTACTTACTTAGCCTTTTAGAGGTGCAGCAAAACTCCTCAACAAGTACCACCATTCAAATAGTTGTAGTGGAGATATATTTAATAACATATGGTCTCAAAGCACAGGGTCAGTCAATTCCCACATAACTACACAAGTATTTCTTCTTTGCATGAAAATGGTAGGTAAACACAGAGATTCTAGTCAAATGGATATACATATATAAAAGTCAAAAATGGCTGGACATAAAAGGGTCCACATACTTTATGATAAGTACGAGGGGTAGTCTTTAATTATAACTGTAAATTGATATGGAAAAGATTAAAGATCTGAATGGAACAGAGTGTACCTATTCTGCCTATGGGGTAAAGCCTGTCTCATTGATGGCACAGCAGATAAGTATTGAGGAGAATCTGCTTCCTCACCTTCTACAATGGATGATGAGTCTGATAAAATAAAATAAAGGAGCAGCACATCAATAATAAGAAATACAACTGATCAGAAAGAAGACAAGTAACAACAAAAAAAGGAAATGCATACATAAGAAATAGGGCATATATTGCAGATTAAAATTTAACCAGGAATCTATTGCAATACCTGTTATTAAGCTATACTCAATCTCCCCAGATCTGCTTCTGCTCGATGATCTTACATTTTGGCGTTTCTGCATCCGCTTCTCTTCATCCTTTAGTTCTTGTTGTCGCATTCTTATATTAGCTTCAATCACACGTTGTTCTTCCTAAATGAAAAAAGTAAAATGATTTTCATTGAACACTGATAGTGAAAGATGATCCAAGAAATTCAACTGCACTTGAGATATCCAAAATCTTACAATTTGTTCAATGCCTCTTTCCTCCTTTGTCTTCATCCCCCGATACTCCACTGCATAGTTTGAGGTTTTACAGAAGGGACACCTATTGCACAGTTACGGAAAAAAAAAAACTATAAATTTTCAAACTCTAAAGACAAAGTAAGTTAACAGGAAAATATTATTTAGTCAACTGAACCGAAAAAATTCAAAACGTACTGTGTAGGGCGAGTAGAATTGGGAGTTTTCATCTGCAGAAAACACTCTGGTGCAACATAGAAGTTAAAAATCAGTCAAACTGGTCGAAACTGCAAACGTGCACAGAAAATATACTGCATATGTATACATATATATATTACCAGTGCATATGCCTTTGGAACAACATCTTGAGCGATTAAGACTTGGATAGTACTGTAACATTTCAAGTAAAATTGATTGGTAATCAGAACTCAAACTATCAAATTTTATTTCGCATTAAACAAAATATTCTACCGGACAATGTAAACTCGCATTTCAGTTTTCAGATAACTGAAAGGCTAAGGTAAGGTAAGTCAAATTTATATATATACAACTGAATTAGGTGCATAAAAAACACAAGAAGATATAGGAGACAAACCAAGAAGCAAATAGGGCATTCCTCGAGATCAAAGGCAGTGTGATCATCGTCACCGGGATAACAAGGGGCAAGCTTAGAATCAAGAATAAGCTTTCTAAGCTTCTTGTGATCCACATCTTTGTGCTGATACAACCCTTGTGGTTTTGTGTACTTGTCATCCACTACTTCTTTTCTCCTCCCCAACTTATTCCCCATTTCTTATCCTTATTTTAATATTACAACAACAACAATAATAATCAAAAAATTCAATTCAATCACTCATAAACACAATACATCCATCATACAACATAATCAGAACAGGAAAATCCAGCATACCCCAACTGCAATACAAGTATTGAAAATTACAAAAAAAAATAATAATAAATAAACAGAAAAATAAAAAATAAAAAGAAACACAGGGTGGAAGTGAAAGAACCTTAAGAAGGAGCGACAAGGAAAACAAGATCAGAAGTTTCTGTGGTGTTAATATATATAGATACAGATAGAGAGTTGTACGTAAAAGTATAGGTAATAGGGATTGTGTGAGATAATGATCTGTATGTGTGGAAGTTTTGTCTGTATGTTCCGGAAAACCTTAAGTTAAACTAAGGGGGACAAGTATTTTACAACTAGTAGTAGTAGTAGTACTGCCGCAGGAAAGAATCCTAAAAAGCTTTTTAATCACGATGCTTTCTTACATGTATCTATGTATCATTCATCTATGTCTCTGTGTCTGTATTTTACACGGGTTTTTTTAATAATTAATTTCATTGTTTAGTAGCAAAATTTTAGGGCAGCAAATAGACTACCCAGTTTATTTACGTTTTTTTTAAAATTTCGCTAAGTCTTTATATACTTTATTGCTTTTTTAAAAAAGGTAAACAAGGATTACATTTTCTTCAGTGCATAATTTATTTATTTTTTTAAAGGGATATGACAGTTAACAATACGAATTTAATTGACCATGCAAATATAAAATCGCACAAATCTTTTAAAAGATGACTAATAACGATATGAACCAATTTAGGCACAAGTGCGATATGAACCAATTTAGTACACAAGTAAAAATTTCACTGCCATGACGGCAATCCCATAATTGCTGTCATAAAAAATTTTTATAGTCAAATATCAAAAACGGTCTAATTATATAGCAAATGATTGTATTTAAAAGAAAAGTTGAATTTTATTTTTTTGGACAAAATTATTAATAAATTGTTTTAAACATTGTGGTTCGGTCGGGACACAAATTTGACATAATTTATTTGTGATGGTTGTATAATAATTTAACTGTCTAGTCGTAAACTTGTAGTTGTTTATAAATTGTTAATTTTCAAACTTTTCTTATATAATAGTATTATAATATTTAAATATATATTTTTTTATCTTGACTAATAATTAATCAAACATTAGAAAATTGTGTACGCTTTCCAAAATAGCGACAGTAAGTGCTTAATTATAATACACAACTAAATTTAATCCCTCACTCAAACTTTTCAGCCGTCATGTTTGTTACTTGCGCGTAATTAATTGCTTCTTGCTCACCGATACTCTAATAGTTATATTAAAGTTTTGGATTTCGCAAAAGGAAAAGTAATACTTCCTCTGTTTCAAAATACATGTTCATTTTAAAAAAAAAAATCATATATATTAAGAAATGTAAATGTCGATGAAAAAAATTGTAATTAATTACATTAGTTGAGTATAATATATAATATATAATTGATTTTGGAAATATAAATTAGATATATGTGAACTAGATTTTGGAAATATAAACTTTTATTAAAAGTTGAAGTGGACAACTAATTTGAAACAATTTTCTTTTCTTAAAGTGGACATGTATTATGAAACGGAGAGAGTAGTTTTAATTAAAAAATTATAAAGATAAGATAGTTACTTTTTGATCGTCCAGATTATATATCTAATTCCAAATTCGTAACTTTCAAGACCAATTGACTCTATAATCTCATCACTAGTGATGTTTTAGTAGCTCCTACTTTATAAAATATCAAAATAAAACTTAATTAAGTGGCATGTAGTACTTTGGTCTTTGATTAGGTGAGTGTTTAGTTTAGCCGATTGGTTGGACAGTGGATAGCCGATTATTCAACCACTTCAATCTATCAAAGTTTAACATTATGATGTTTGTGTGCGTGTTACTATAGTACCGACTTGTGATCACTAATTATGTAACACTTGATTTTCAGTAGTTGTAGTTGCTGGTTGTTAAACAAATAGTATAACACGGATGTGACTCAGCTTAAATCCTTTTTGTGTCGTTTGTAATTTAGAATAAGTAGGGTATCATTTTAAGCAAAGGATTAAGGTTCACTTTTCTTCTATTTCGCTAATAATATAAAGATGGATTTGGTTTATTTATCTAATAACTAAATTAAATATTAAGCAAGAAAAAATTTGTTTAACAATGAGAAAAACATGTTGGAAAGCACGTAGATCCACCCTGAACCCATGACACAATCGTAAAATTCTTCTGATATGTTCTGAAAGATACCTATTAGAACCTGCCATGACCACATAGAAACAAGTTCTGCTATTCATATAATCCCATGACCACATAGAAAGAT
>PHNY01299167.1:2311-12430 GCA_003724115.2 Anethum foeniculum
AACCCAATGAATCATGTCATTGATTATTAACCCCTTTTCGTTTTAAACGTACAGTGACTACCCTGTTTGTATAAATATCAGTTGCAGGAAACAAATAAGAAAATATATTATTTACTTAATGAGCTAAAGTAGAAACGTCTTGTACGTTAATAATGTCTTACATGAAAATAATACACCTTTGCATAATATTTATCAATAATAAGACAATCAAGAATGTTATAATTGAATGACGCACAAAAAATTTTCTAGAAAATGACCCATATCTCACACGGGTTATTATGCTAGTTTGACCAAATAAAAGGTGAACTTGTAATTGTAAATAAAATGTTTGACTGGGATGGAAGAAATAATTTTTTCTTAAAATATATATCAAAAATTATATTTTGTTATCGTTAACAGAGTTGTAATTTTATTCATTTTACCCGAGTAGAATTGTAAATTTGGTAATCCAAATAACACCATGAAACACGCAAATAATTTGCACGAAAGCCGAAAAGTGCAACCCCCCTTCAAAATAGATAGACACTACAACGGCTGTTTCTTTTCTTACTAGCTGCCTTGTCCCGGAGTGCACACATATTTCTCAAATGATAGTACTCATTACATGTATTTATTTTAATTTAAGGACAGCAAGGTTTGCATTTTATATTTGTTCCTATCCCCATCCACTAGATGTCCAGATCGGAATCTATTATTATTCAAAGACATTCAAGCTGTTTAAGTCTTAACATCTGCTTATTATACCCCTTTTTCTAAACCACATTCCAGTCAATTAATTTATATACTATATACTATACATGCAAACATACAAGTATATTCTTTTAGTCGAATGATTTATATCAAACCAAGAAAAGTCTAAAACTACATTCATTCATTAAACATTCTCCACTCATATCACAGGATCTTATAACCTGTTTCACAACCATGCTTACTGGATTTTACAACAACAGATGGCTTGTATTTGTTGCTGCAATGTGGATACAATCTTGTGCTGGAGTTGGCTATGTTTTCGGAAGCATTTCCCCTGCTATAAAGAGCTCCTTAAATTATAATCAGCAGCAAGTTGCTAGATTAGGAGTGGCTAAAGATCTTGGAGATAGTGTTGGCTTTTTGGCTGGGACTTTATGTGAGATTTTACCCATGTGGGCTGCTCTTCTTGTTGGTGCTGCTCAGAATTTTCTTGGCTATGGTGTGGTTTGGCTCGTTGTTACTGGCAGAGCCCCTGTTTTGCCCTTGTGGGCTGTAAGTACAACATTTTTCCACGTTTATTTCATACTTAGATCAATCTTGTAAATCCAGTTACAGTACATATCCTAATCTTGTTTTTTTTTTTTTTTTTTTATGCACTGATTAATCAGATATGTTGACATTGTAAAATACCTTATATAAGAAAATATGATTTGTGTCGTAAGTACTTGTTGCGTACACATATTAATCTTGAGCTTTTGTCCAATGAATTTAATTTATTAAGTCTAGTTTTGGTATCAACTTGTTTGGACTATGGTTTTATTTATGGTTGGGCACAGGACATTAGTGAGTGGTGTTGGCATTAAATTTTTACAGAGGATGTGTAACATACTGAATTTTCTCATGGTATATAAGAACATATGTCCTTTTTCTAAGATAAGTTTGTGTCTCTTATGGATGTCGAGTGTTGCAGTGTTTTTTGTAAAATAGCTTTATGTTCTTTTCTTGCAGTTAAGGATCAAATCTTTTAGAATGTTTAATATATTTGGTTATAATGAAGGGTTTTCGTGCAGATGTGTGTTCTTATATTTGTGGGAACAAATGGGGAGACTTACTTTAATACAGCAGCACTAGTCTCGTGCGTGCAAAACTTCCCTAAAAGTCGTGGCCCTGTGGTGGGCATATTGAAGGGATTTGCTGGGCTGAGTGGTGCAATACTGTCTCAGATATATGTTCTAATCCATTCCCCTGACAGTGCATCGCTTATATTCATGGTGGCAGTTGGGCCTGCAATGGTGGTTATTTCTCTTATGTTCATTGTCCGGCCTGTGGGAGGTCACAGACAAATCCGATCTTCTGACGGGAAAAGTTCTTCAGTTATCTACTGTGTATGCCTTATCTTGGCTGCTTACTTGATGGGGGTTATGCTTGTTGAAGATCTAGTTGACTTGAACCACAATGTAATCATTATATTCACGGTGATTTTGTTCATCATCTTATTAATTCCTATAGCGATTCCTATATGGCTAATGTTTGTCCAAGAGCCGGAAGATCATGCACATGAGGCTCTTTTAGCGGAGGACCAGAAAGAAGAACCCGCCAAAACTGGACATGATGCTAATGAAATTATATTTAGTGAGGTTGAAGATGAAAAGCCCAGAGGAGTAGATTTGCTTCCGGCTACTGAGAGGCAAAAGAGGATTGCTCAGCTGCAAGCAAAATTATGTCAAGCAGCTGCAGAAGGTGCAGTGAGAGTCAAGAGCAGAAGGGGTCCACATAGAGGGGAGGACTTCACTCTGATGCAGGCTTTAATAAAAGCAGACTTTTGGCTAATTTTTTTCTCACTTTTACTTGGATCCGGATCTGGGTTAACTGTGATTGATAATTTGGGGCAGATGAGCCAGTCATTTGGTTATGACAACACACATATATTTGTTTCGCTGATTAGTATTTGGAACTTCTTAGGCCGTGTTGGCGGGGGGTACTTTTCTGAAATTATTGTCAGGTATAAATTTACCATAATCCTTCTGGATGCCTAGTATAGCTTATCCTTTTGTTTTTTTTATTCATCTTTATTCCCCTAACGCAGCCATAATACTTTTGAACAGGGATTATGCATATCCTAGGCATTTGGCTATGGCTGTGGCTCAGTTCATAATGGCATTTGGCCACTTTTTCATGGCCATGGGTTGGCCTGGGGAAATGTATATTGGCACGCTTCTGATTGGGCTTGGTTACGGAGCTCACTGGGCAATTGTCCCAGCCGCTGCCTCTGAGTTATTTGGTTTAAAAAAGTTTGGGGCATTGTACAATTTTCTTACTCTTGCAAACCCTGCTGGTACACTGGTCTTCTCAAGTCTCCTTGCGAGTCGTATATATGACAGTGAAGCAGCGAAGCAAGCTCAAAACCTGCCTATCAACCTTAATGAACCACCGCGATGTTATGGTGCTGTCTGCTTCAGCTTGACTTCCTTTATAATGTCAGGACTGTGCATTCTTGCAGTTATTTTAAGCATGACTCTCGTCTACAGAACTAAAGTGGTCTACGCAAATCTGTACAGAAAATCTCGCACTTGAAATGCAGAAAGAGAAGTACAAAGGATTTCATACATGTAAAAGTACTGAAGATATAAATACTTGTGAAAGGTGGAAGAGCTAGCATACTCCTGAAGTTTTGGTTGAAAAATAAAACTACTACCACATGGAAGAAGGAATTGAGATAGTGAGAAACGACACACTCTTGGCTTTTTTGCTGCTGCAGCAGTTGATTTTCTGTTCTGGTTGCTGGTTTTTTTCTATTTTCTTCCTTATTCCAGTGAAGTGAGATTTAGATAACCATTATTTGGAAGAGCTAGCATACTCCTGAAGATTTCGTTTTGATAGTTCTCCTGTTCTTGTTTATCATCCTTTGTATACCTGATTATTGTAGAATCGTTTTTAGATCATTCAAGTTGTATTTTTGACTTGATTTACGAATTAAGGAAAATATAGTTAATGTTTTTTTTTTTCATCTCGAAAGTTTCATTCTAATCCATACATATCGAATTTTGGAACAGTTTACAAGCATAATAATTTACTTGCCATAAATTATTTAGGTTTTCATTAGTGTTGAATAAACCTTAGTTACAGTGCGTCAGAAAGTAATTAGGTTTCCAAGGATTATGTAGCACGTAGAATATTGAATACAGAATATACTGAACAACTGGGGATCACGGGACAAGTCGTCAAGTCACTTTGCGCCCTTTCTTCTGTGTTACTTTTTCGTTTTTTCACTTGTAGGAATTACTTCTGTGGATAAGTACAACATTGAACACTTAATCATTTACCCTTAAATTGCAACAAAATTTCTTCTGTTATATAGCAGATCAATTCTGAATTTCTTTTAGGATATTGCGTTTACCAAGTACATGTTTTTGGAGTGTTTATGTTCTGCAGCCTGCAGGGCTTTGATAAAGTTGCCTTCACGAATTGAAGGCTGTGCAATCTTTCCTGATCTGTCCTTCATCACCAGTTTTTACACCTGACCTACCAAGCTTCTTCATACCAATAATAAAAGCTGTGAAGAAGTCCCCTGGACTACTAGCAAAATCTAGAACAGTAGCCTGGGATGCAGGGTCGCTGAAAAGCACTTCGTCTGAACTCAAGAGACCTTTTCCTGCGACCAGATTTTGGAAATACACATTGTCAAAATCTTGTGGAGTATCAGGATCAAGAAAAGAGATTCCGCCTGAGGCTGAATTTGGGCAAGCTTTAATCAACTGCTGAGCATATTCAGGATCCAAGGAAGGGTCAATTTTCGAAGATGAAGAGAATGAGTGGAGGCGGTTGGAAAATCGATTGCAGTGAGAAACACCAATCGTATGAGCTCCAGATAGTGCAATCATATCAAGTTGAGTAAGATTGTGCTTGCTGAAAATGGAATTAAGCTGTTTGAGGTTGAAGGAAGGTTCTGGAAGTTTTCCAGTAACTCTGGATGCCTTCGAGACAATTCCATCACGACGTCCCAGCTCTACGCTGAATGATGGGCCTCCAGCCTGAGAAACAGTGTGTATTCATAGCAACAGATGGAAGGATTATAATGTTATAAGATATAAAAGTTTCAAATCTTGCTTGCTTGTTTACCATCCTTACTACATCCCTTGCAGCAATAGCCAATATGTCTGCACATGAGACTACCCCAGGGCACGCAGCCTCAACTGCTTGTTTTGCCTTAATTACCGTGTCAAATCCATCTCCTGCAAGCGAATCATTTTCTTCAGCATCCTTTTCCGCGTCCCCATTTGGTGATGCAATCATGATCGAGGCATCACAGCCCTGCACCAGAATTAAAAGAAGACTCGTTATCAAAGTCAGAAGAATCTACCTCCCTGTTGTGTGCAAGCAAAATCACAAGCAGACATTAAGATTTAAATACTTGCTTTAAATATGTCTATAATACTACAATACCCGTGGAACTAACTTATTACAAATGAACTTTAGTTATTCTCTTTGTTGCATGCAGGACTCAAAACCACATAACAGAGCATCATGCAGTGGCCGGCCTACTTTAGAATTTATTAACGAAAAATCATAACATGGAGATACATAAGACACTGAAACTAATTGTTGCAACTTGCAACCTCAATGAAACAGTCATGGAAAAAGAGGCGAAGAGTTGCTTGAATTGTGGTGAACGTCTGGACTGTTTTCTTAAAAACAGCTTGATTCACTACAAGTTGAACTGTAGAAATTCTCCTTCAACTGTCCTCGGCATTGGCCTATTAGCATGATCCAAAACAAGAAACACAAGCCTCTCCAGAGACTCATTATTCTCCTAATTGCAAATAACCTGGATTATTTCTCAACTCTTGTGTATAGGTGTTATATAAAATGAATGGTAAAAGATGAAGTTCCCTGAATGATTGGGTCTAGCCAAGCCCTTCTAATAAAAACCAACATCCTAATAGATTTTCTTAATGCCTTAATTGGGTTGGGTGTAATCTTTTACAGCTGTTGAGGTAATAATCTCAGCCAGCCACACCATTTCACTTTCCACCATCATCTCACTATATGGAGTGTAATCCAATTCCATCACGTTAGACAGCTATAAAGTTTGAAAGAACCTTTAACTTCTTTCAGAAAATTTTAGTTCAACTTAATGACTGGATGATAGTGTCCAATAGATTAACAAGTCATCGGTAGATAGTTAGTTTTGAGATATAGATAGTTTTGTCAATTTCAATTTATACTTTGAAAATTGTAAACATGGTGTTTGTTATCCAAACAAACCATATGTTTTGTACTTCAATTTACCTGCAACAGATTTACCATAACTATCACAATTAAGAACAATTTTATTTGGGTAAACGAATGAACTACACACAAGTCCTTGAAATAGTTCAAAATTGACCACAAAGTCAGTGGACATGGCGCTAAGCCCAGGCTGACCTCATTGTACTTGTGAGTTGTGATTAATTAAATGGAAAATTACGGACCAGTTTGAAGTTACATTATCTTGTTAAACAGAAAAATAAAATTTGGGTCAAGCTACCGGTCTTCACCATCTTTGCAAATTTGTAACGTTGATGACTTCTTTGCCTTTTGCATCTCATCAGAAAATGCTTACCGTTATGTCAGAGCAAGTCCAGTACTAAATGCAAAATAACGAGACACTGTCCCAAATGACATATTTTAAAGCAAAAATGCTCTAAATAGCACAGTATAAAAAATTGGCTCGAAATAACACTTATTAACGCTACTTCGTGCAGCGTTAGGTTTTTTTTTATTTATTCAAACCATACGCAACATCTGTTGTGTCTTCCTCCTTCAATTTTTTTTTTAATTTTCAAACTTCACTTCATGTCACCTTTTGAGCCTGAAAACACCCGTTAATGTTACGTTATCAACAATTGTTTTTTATTTAAATTTTTTTAAAATTTAAGAGTGTACCCTAATTTAACAATTTTCAATTTTTTAGGGTTCAATAATCCCCTTTTAGATTTTAGAAATTTTAAAAAATCGAATAAAAGACACAACTACTTAACAATTTTTAACATTTTAGGGTTCAACAATTCCCTTTTGGGTTTTAGAAACATTTTAAAAAAAATTAATAAAAGGTACAACGATTTAGGGTTTAGTTTAGGCCCTAAACTCTAGAGCCTAAACCCTAATTAAAGCTAGGGTAGACCCTAAAGCCTAGGAACCAAACTCTAATTATTAACAGTTTTTATTATTTTAGTGTTCACCAATTCCCAATTTGAATTTTAAAAATATTAAAATATTAAAGTATGTGAATAAAATCCGAACAAAACACCTTAAAGTAGTATTTTAAAATGCAAAACGGCACCTCTAATAAAGAAAAGCGAGGTAAACATAATTTAAATTTGCGTCTAAAGCTTTTAAAAAAGTGAAAAGGTCAGTAACACTACATTATGTAGCGTTTTTGCTTTAAAAAAATAAAAAAATAGTTAAAGCGAGAACTTTTAAACGCTATTCGATTTAGCGTTTTTGGGTGCTATTTAGGACCGTGTTTACAGAAAGTGACATTTAGGACATTTTGCTTCTAAATAGTATCATTCGGGGCCAACACCCAAAATAACTATTGCTATTACTATAATATAGCAAGTGTCTTTTGGTGTCAAAATAAAAAGTTGCACTACAATGCTAGTTTCAAATTTTTATAGCTATTTTAACTTTTACCTAATTCAATATGTACAATGCAATAATTGTTTAGTTTTTTCCCCTCCATTTCTACTAATGTGGACAAATATAGATGCATTTATTCATGGTTTAAAATATAGAACCAATAATACATCTATGCATGTTTGCATCTAAATTTGCAAATATGACACATTTTGGAGTTGAGTTTTTATTTTTTGCATTTGATATTATAATATAGCAATAAAATCAAGTATAGTATTGTACTGGACTTGCTCTCATCTTCCCTTATTCCCTTAGTCATCTTGCCGTCCATTGTTGTTTTTTCCCTTGCTCCAACAAAAAAATCTAGTGTGTGAGCTTCACTTTACCATGTCCTCTCAAGGAAGATTGCTATATGAGTTAATTTCCCATTTATTTTTTGAGTTTGTTTCGATCTTTGTTTAGTTTGGGTAGTGAACAACTTGTTGTTTTTACATCATAGAAAAGCTCCGAATTCCGTAGCAAAAAATAGGTTCGAATTGGTTGATTATTGTAAATTGAGTTTTACAATACAGTGTTAAGCATGCTAAACATGAATTTATGACCAATTATATTGTTTGACGATGACAAGGTGACTTTTATAACAATAGAACACAATGTTCTTTTTATCAAAGGAACGAAGGCTGAATTCTGTTTTAACAATTTTCATATACTAAGTGCATGCTTCAGGACTTGGGAGGGTCAATGTGTACTGCAGGGCCACGATAGAGCTGGTCTTAGGAGTTAAAGGCTGTGCAATCTTTTCTTACCTCTCCTTGGCCACCAGTTTTTACACCTGACCTACCAAGCTTCTTCATACCAGTAATAAAAGCTGCTTTGAAGTCACCTGGACTATTAGCAAACTCAAGAACAGTAGGCCGGGATGCAGGGTCGCTGAATAGCACTTGGTCTGAACTCAACAGGCCCTTTCCTGCTACCAGATTTTTGAAATATACATTATCAAAAATTTGTGGGGTTTCAGGATCCAGGATAATTACAGTGCTTGGTTCTGGATTCGAGCAAGCTTCAGTCAACTGACGAGCATATTCCGGGTCCAAGGAAGGGTCAGTTTTGTTAGATGAAGAAAATGAATGGAGCCGGTTTGAAAATTGATCACAGTGAGAAACTCCAAACGTATGACCTCCAGATAGTGCAATCATATCAAGTTGAGTAAGATTGTGCTTGCTGAAAATGGAGTTTAGCTGAGTGAGGTTAAATGAGGGTTCTGGAATATTTCCAGCAACTCTAGATGCCTTCGATATTAGTCCATCACGACGTCCCAGCTCTACGCTAAATGATGGGCCTCCGGCCTGAGAAACAAGGTATAGTCGCAAAATCAAACTAAGACCGAAGGATTAAAAGTTTAGTGAATACTGAACTTTGGGATTTTTGTTGTTTTCTTAATATTGAATGTATATATTTGTTTACCATCCTTACAACATCCCTTGTAGCAATAGCCAGGATGTCTGCACAGGAGACTACCCCAGGGCATGCAGCCTCAACTGCTTGTTTTGCCTTAATTACCGTGTCAAATCCATCCCCGGGAAGTGAAAGATTTTCATGAGCATCCCTTTCTGCGTCCCTGTTTGATGACGTGATTAAAATTGAGGCATCACAGCCCTGCAACAGAAGCATCATATAAGTAACAACCCGGTATCTGTTCTCCACAAAATGATCCATGAAATTGTGGAAATTTGACTTACAAAAGATCACAGACAAATATACTTTTTACCTGATTGTGTGAATAAATACGGTTTAAATAATATACTTACTTTGAAGATGCCAATACTGTAAAATTCAGTGTGTTTATTGGACTAGAAAACTAACACTGTAAATATGGTGCGTTTAGTATACTACAAACTGAACTTTAATCATGTTCTTATTGCATGAATTATGCAGGACTTGAACTTTCAAAAGGAAGCCTATTCGGACTTCTGGCAGTAACTAGAACAACAGAAAATCATTCAATGGACGTAAAAGTTAAAGAAAACACTGAAACTGTTAGTAGCAACCTCAACAAGGCAGTCATGGAAAAAGAGACGAAGAGTGGCTGGAATTGTGGTGAACGTCTGCCTTAATTTCTTGGAAACAGCTTGATTTACTAATGATTCAACATTGGAACAAGTTGAACTGTAGAAATTTTCCTTCAACTCTGCTTGGCCTTGGCCTATAAGCATGATCCAAAGCAAGAAACACAAGCCTCTCCATGAATTTGAATTCATTTCTCTTCTCCTGACAAATCTGTAGAAATGTTTATAATCTCACCTATTTATATAAGATGAAGGGTTCCTGTGCAGCTTCCGTCTAAGGAGGCCTTGTAATGATTAATCAACATCTTAATAAATTTTCCAATTGCTTTGAAAACATCAAATTCACTTGAAATGATGATGACAGATATCAAAGTTTTGAATTTGAATGTTTTGTATTCAAATGAAAACTAAATCCATTTTGGTTTTTCTACCATGTGCCCATGGGCACACAATAAGCGCGGAAACTTGTAAAATTGAGCCATTTTGATTGGTGGTGTTTTTGTGAATGCAGGAGGGTCCACCACTATTTTAAAAAGGAACCAATCAAAATAGTCCAATTTTATAAGTTTTCGCGCTTATTGTGTGCCCATGGGCACAAGGTAGAAAATCCGTTTCTTTTTAAGAGTTTTCTACCATGTGCCCATGGGCACACAATAAGCGCGGAAACTTGTAAAATTGGGCCATTTTGATTGGTGAAGTTTTTGTGAATGCAGGGGGGTACACCACTATTTTAAAAAGGAACCAA
>PHNY01299173.1:2308-14835 GCA_003724115.2 Anethum foeniculum
TAAAAAAAATTCTCAAATGACGTATGTCTCATTTCTATTAATTATAATAAGATGGACCCCTGCATTCACACCAAACTCCCCAATTAAAAAATTTCATTCATGATTAGTTTTTAGTACCAATTTGAGATACCTAAAATTACTCTAATAAAATTAAAATATAAATTTTTGACATATCATATTACAAAAACAGAAAATAAATATGTTATTTTTAGTACCAATTTGGGATACCTAAAATTACTTTAATAAAATTAAAATATAAATTTTTGACAAAGACTTCAAAATATTTTTTTATAGTACAAATGATACATTGTTAGTTATGAGCATCCCATATAAATTATTTATTGATTAATAATATTCTCTCCTACCGAGAAATTGCTGTGTAACAATATGTATTTAATGCTCCTAATCATGTGCCCTTGGGGCACAAGTTAGCCAAACCCTTGTTTAAATGCAGCGGAAGTAGATACTTTCTGTGACGTGCTTAGGTTCTCCATTAACCTTGCAGAGATAATAGAAACATAGGCTAAGAGGATATCACTCTAAAGAAGCCCAACTCGCCCTGTTGCATCAACGAATCAGTAAGATTACATTTATGTGCTTCCTTGATGATACTCGTAAATTAGGCATTAGCCTAATTCATGCCAGAAACCCATTGGAAAAGACTCAACTACACTACACAGATCGAATTAAGATCATTACTTTACCATAAATAAAACAAAACATTACTGAAAAGTTACAGAACCTTAAATGATAATCAATGGAAGTTAACAATCAAAAAGCAACATTGCAGACCAGAATGGTCCATCACTCCAGCTTACAGAAGTAGAGTAAGGAAACAATGATGATACAAAGTGAAGGTGATTTTTGAAACCTGACTAAAACTTGACACTACAATTAAAATACAATCAACTTAAGAATTTCTAGTTTTGACTCACAAAAAATTTTATCTGTTAAGAACTTGTACTGGAATATTAAGCATATATCAGATGTATTAGTATTAGTGAACCGCTGAAGTTGCAATCTAATTATATCTCATAAGCAATATATAATTTTTTATCCTAGAAAAATTAACATATAAATCTATGTAATCTAAGTTCTCTTGAACCTTCAGCATGTGTGAGTTTTGATGGTCTGCCTATTTATGGTCAGATAAGCACATTGCATACTACAGGCAACATGTAAACAATAATGCGGAACTACACAATCAAAAAAGATAAATGACTACTGATATTGGGTAGGTAAGTAACTCGAGTAAAGAATTCATGCTGGTAAAACCAGAGATCTAATTATCCAAGTTGTAGATACACGTAATAATCTAACACTAAAATGCACTAAATGAGCACCTGTTAGGTATTAGTCACAAGAAGTTTTATGAACTACAATATCTTTAGTTGTCAAGTTAACTGGTTATGATTCACTAGTACGTATACTTGAGCATTTTTAGAACACTACCAACAAAAGAAATGTGTATCGATATATAAACACAGTTATTTCTAACGTACAATTGCTTGATAATTTTGTACAAGAAAACGTCAAACAGAGTTCAAACAAAAATTTAGATGGGAGCTACCTGTAAAGAGTCCATAAATTGGGGGAGAAGCCACTCCGAACCATTTCCTTTATAAGTACAACACACTCCTCACGCTTGTTCCAGTTCATAGAACCTTGAAGAATAACATTGTATGTGACAGCATTTAGCAAACAGCCATTGTTTTCATATGTAACATCTTCTTCCTCCAGTAACCTTTCTTGCAAGAGCACATTAATCTTTGTAGTATATAACTTAACATCAGGTTCCGGACCTTTAGAGTAAAGACATTTGAAGAGATCCCTGGCAGTATCTAGATTTCCATCCTTGATGGTAGCATAATAAGGATAGTGTATAAAGTGATGTGATATCATAACAGAATTTACTGTCTCCCATCCCTTGAAACAAAGATAATGCCGCGGTGGTCTGGCAATTATTGTGCAGTCCCTCCAACAAAAACGATAAGTGTATATATATCTGGCCTTGAACCCTTGACTTGCATCTTTTAAGAGAGTTCTTGAGCAGCTTCACATTTACTGATTTTACACGACCCATGCAATAACGAGTTGCAAGTGACAATCCGGCTAAAATTCCTTAATCAATCATTCCTGTTAAGAGGCTCAACACATTATCTATCTTGACATCTCGCAAAGACTAAGCGTCTTATTCACCACCGTACTAGTATTACAACCATCAAGCTAACCAACCCAATGGCCTTACAAGTTACAAGCATCCCCTAATTTGCTTGACCCCTTAATAACTAATAACAATCCCAATATCACATACATTACGTCATTTGGTTTACACACTCTATCTCCAGCTAATTAATCAAACAATGCAAGTGCCTTCGAAACTCTATCTTCTAAAACAAACCCTATAAAAAGAGTAGTAAATGACGAAGTCAGCAAGTACGCACACTTATAAAATCGTAAATTACATTGTTCGAGGTATAGTGGTATACTCATTCATCGAAACACCAGCCAGATTCATCTGATTATACAAACACACACAAGAAGAATAATGCCTTATCTTTCTAATGCTACTCAGCAATTGATTGAAACTAAAGTGTAGTTGGCAAAGGCTTTGACTAGAGCATTTCGCCGAACAACTCTAGTGCATCATCAAGTTGTTCGGCTAGTGCATCATCAAGTTTTGTGATATTACTGATATCTTACAGATGTGTACTTCCTGTATCGTTCGATATAGAATCACAAAACTGAGCTCTCAATCTTCTACAGAAAAAGAATGAAAAGTATTCACATTCACATTCACATTCAATTCAGACTGTAAAGCGTTGAGCTTGAGCTTTAATATTTTTTTGACTACTGGTAATTGCTTTTATAGTTTTAAATCATTGTATTTGAACAAAACTATCCGAATCTTAATGTAATTTACAAACCTAGCAACAACATTTTTGAAAATTAACACTACAATTTTCTATGAATTTCAACCTATAATAGATCAAAAGATTCAAGGAGGTATAATTTTTGCAATTTCAACATATAACTTAACTAAAAAAATGCAAAGATATATCAAAGAAGAGCAAGAATTATGGTACACACAAGTGTATTCCAAATATTTTAATCTAATTGCTTTGTCCAATCAAATGGTTCCCATTCTTGATTGAAATTTCTTACTGCTACTCTCTGCGAGTCCACTGTTTCGTACTTCCTGCGACCGTGCATGTCTTCTGCAGGCAACTTTAGCATTCCTCTCAAGACATTCAGACCAAAATTGCTCTTGAACTGTGTTTCATCATCAATGACATGAACAAATCCCTTGCTTAAACCAAATTCAACGTGAAAATAGGGAAAGTCTTTTGGGATCGAGCCACGCAACCCTTTCACACTTGTATCTATAAGCTTCTTTGCATTGTGCTGACTCCACTCGTCTTCAGCTTCATCAATTGCCTGCAAGTAAACTTATGAGATATTTGCATGGAGCGAGATAGTTATGCAACAGGCAGCAAAAGATCTTGCAGAAAGATAGAACTACTACATATAGGTATATTACATCTAACTGGCCACCTAAATATATGTGGAAGAATACTCCTGTAGACATGAAAATCGTCACGATACTTTACACAAGGGTTACACAGCATATAATACTTATTTCCACTTCACATGAGTTTGATACAGTTTTAGGTATATATTAAGGATATACACGATACTTTCTGGTAATCTTTATTTTGAATAAAATTCCATGGTGTAGGCATTATTTAAAATAAAAAGCCACATGCACAAGAGGACAGAACATAGCAAAAGTCAGATGGCAGGAAGCACACTAATAACTCTACTTGTAAAACAAGAAGCAGCAGTTTTGACTACTTTAGAGCATCATTCGAAAGAGAGACAAAAAACATTATGATTTTATCGTTCCAGAAAAGATATTATCAACTAGACGTCGTAGAGAATTGAGAACTATAATTTCTTTCAACTCAAAGAATATAAATAGTGTGGATAAAAATCAAGTATTTTGTGATAAAAAGAACATAAAAAACAGGAATCCCTTTTTGGATCAAAAAAAGCATTTTGATAGACCAATAGGAGTTGCCAAACTTTGCCAAGTCAATACATATATTAATTTTTTTATCTCTCCTCCATATCATCTTTGGCAATCTTTTTAAATACACACTCCAATAGTTGGCAACTACAAAAGTTTCCAATGTGGTCCCTATACTAATATATAATAAAATGTGAAATTATGAAAATTGGGAAGGTTAGATATGCTTTTTGGACAATAGTTTGCATTTAACTAAATATGAAAGTTCCACGACTTGGCAACCTTGATGGGCAACCTCTTGGCAACATGGGAACTCCAAAAGGTTGGCAACCAAGGGCGCCATGCCACATAAGCATTGGCAACCCCTATTGGAGTTGCTCTTAGAATCTACATAACTAGGGAGACTGGAACTCTGAACATGCAAAAACTCGCCAGGTTATTGTTTTCTTAAAAACATTTGTTTGTCAGTTTCAGTTAAGATGCAACACGTATTGGGCCTACAGGGAAACAATGAGCCTAGCTTTCCTAAGTGATGCTGCACTATATCTTGCATATTTCTTCGATTTTGATCTAAAATGCATTAAACAGTAATAAAGATAGGATGTCCTTAATTAAATAAGGGCACCACAGTCCATAAAAGACGGGTCCAGACAGCCTCCAAAACAATTTAATACATATTTGTGAGTAAACTAAACTCATTTCTGATTCAGGTAAGGCTCAGGTGTAGATTTTAGTCATTAGCAACTGTGAGTACATTATAAAAGACATTGTCTATTATCTACATAGATTACGAAACTCAACTTAGAAATGCCCTTCTGTTACTCTAGGTTTCAGCAATCACTTGTATAGTTTCTAGATACAACAATGGCGCGCACATATTCAAAATTCATGAAAGAATAAGTTGCATGAGCAAACCTAAATTCAAACAACTCAACATAAAGGCATAAAGCATTAAGAAACAATAATAGTTAAGCTATAACTGGCAACTATTAAACTACCCATGATGACTCCAATTGTTATTTAATACAGTTTCAAAGTTCAAACATATTATAGACCTAATATTCTGAAGTTATGCCTCAGCATTCTGGTAGAGCCTGCCAGGTTTTGATCAAAACTAGATTTAGAGGATTATATCTAAAAAATTGTTTAGTTAAAAAGTACAAGTATAGAATCACTACCTTTTTGAAGTATAAAGGAGCCTGTTTGGCAACAGCTTGGGGTAAAGGTATACACTCGACCAAACAGTGCCGCCGTTGCTGTGCCAACCCCATCACTGTTTCAATAAATACCACTTCCTTCTCTTGCTCCGCAAACATCCTGATAAGACACTTCTTAAAGTTGCGTATTTCGTCCCACACATTGTTGTCCACATTTCGTGTGGAAGACTCGTGCTGCCAAAAATATAAACACGAACAATACTGTAAGCTTAACATAAAGCAAAAAAAGAAACCAGTTTTGGCATATAATTATTTTTGTACGTATAAATATTATTAAATACATGACATCAGTTGCAATGCAATAATGATCTAACATTGTCTCGGAGCAAAAACCTTTTTTTCATTCGTGTTAAGGAATCAATGTAAACAATTTCAGACTGGCATACAACTATTATGCTACACTCTCTATCACCAATTCAGGCCAAAGGGAAAAAGATATTACATAGAAAATTTGAAAAGATAAAGAGTAATAACATACCCCAACTCATCAGATTTCATTCAGTGGGAGGCAATATAGGGAAATATAACTAATAGTTTTAAGGTAGTTTCTTGTCTATGTCTACCATGAGGAAGAAACGGGTCATGAAAGAAAGCTCTCTCTACCAACTTCTGCACTGATATGTTACTTGACCGGTCTTTAAGTGAACTCATCAGATAACTGCTTTCTGCGTTAGTCTAGCACCTAAGATGGAAAGCTTAGCTCCTCACTGGTCGTATTAAACATCTGGATCTTTACTCGTATCAAATTTAATTTCATTTTGTGGGAGCCAATATAGGGAAGTAAAACTAATAGTTTAAGGTAGTTCCTTGTCCCATGTCTACCAGGAGGAAGAAATGGGTCATCGAAGAAAGCTCTCTCTATCAACTTGTGCACTAAAATGATCTTTCATCTGTCGTGAAAAATCTATCGCTTAATTAAAATATAGAGAATATAGCGGTCATGTGATGTTCCTAAAAGCTTAACATTTTGCGGGCATATGATGTTTCTATAAGCTCAGCATTTTGTTTTTCAGCTCATAAACAGTGTTTCTTCCCTGTGTAAGTATTTATTTTAGAATAAACTGACCGACTTTTCATCTACTTCTTTAATCCTTTAAATTCACTAGAAGACGGACAAGTTACAATCAAGTTCTTCCAGTCAAATACTTTTCCGCATGGATTCCTTTCCAAATTTCTAGGGACTCTAGCAATAGGTTAGAACTTCGTATGACAAGATACAATATCCATCATCACTAAAATTTAACCTAGTGTAAGCAGCTTCATACTTTTAGGTGACTTGAAAAAATAAAACAACGGTTGAAATAATTTACTCACCTGCATAGGTAATATGCAGCAATGTCCTGGGACAATCGGCTGCAACTGTGGTAGCATAAGATACACAAAGTTGGCAATTGAGATAACAAGATGTCTTGGCCTCGTGGGATTCTCAAAACAAAATTGGCACCGCTCGTGTTGGGTTAAGATGCGACGTGTGAAATTAGTATTTACTCCTGACTTATGGTCAGTGCCTCCTTTATTCTCCCTCTTTTTTCTTGGGCCCTCATCATAGTCATATTCATCATCGGCCTGTCCAGAGATGCTAAATTTTTTGTTTTGCATTATTTTGGTAGCTAAATGCCTGTCAGCGTCTTCTTCATTCTTCTTCTGACGAACACTGCTGTCATGCATGATGTACCTACAAAAATAATGACATCAAAGATAAAGCATTATGAGGCCTGCTGGGGAGGCTGATCGAAGTACAGTTAACTAAAAAGAGCAAGGGGAACTAATACAGCAAGAAAAATGTGTACATGTCATGTGTGTAAAGATAGCAAATATTATATTTTACAAAATACATATCATAAAACAAATAGAGGACTATTCGAAGATCTGCATTTTTCCCTGCTTATTTGTACTTTTAGATATACAGTATTACAGCATAGGGCTGCAACTAATGTCAAAAGGCAAACACTAGAAGAAAGCAAAAACTAGCTAACACCAAGTACAAAAGTACCTCCGCGTGTGTCCCTCTTCTTGCATTCTGCTGGCACTTTCCTGACCACTATTCTGAGATTTCATTTTTTCTGCTTCTTTCTGTGACACCCAGGAAAAAATTAGTGATAGTAAGAGCACAAGCATCATTTGCTTACACATTAACCAAGTGCATTACGTTGAGCATTGCTACTTTCAGTGACTTTTTGTAAATTACATATGCAGCCTTGAAACACCAGGACCCCGAACAAATATAATGAAATATGTTGACAGCCAAATAGTATGTAATAAGCAACACCACATATACTAGATTTGAAAACCTGGTAAATATGAGAGTAAACAAGTGGATTGTCAATGTACATGCAAAGTGCAAGTAGAGAGTAACTACTCACCAGAAGATTATCGGCCTCTTGATGCTTTCCCTTCATTCGAAGTTGCATCACTTTCGCAGCTACTTGATTTGCACTCATTTCAGGTTTCACTACCGAGTCACCAAGTTTGGGTGAATCTATCTGAACAATGTCCGACTTTCTTTCTCTGTCACGCTTTGCTCCAGAATCAACAGAACGTTGACTACTTACTTCAGACATAAAGCTTCCATCATTAGAAAACTTATTAAGGCTTGCTAGAGTTGAAGATACGAGGCTTGCATCTTCAGTGGACATCCGATGAGTTCTACCCTTCCCCCATGATAAAGAATCGTGTCGTCTAGGAATTCTCATGTTAGGTATAGGGGTGGATACATCCTACACGTTCAAATTTCAGTAAAATAGTGATTAGGATAAGTCATAAAGGATACACAATTGTTTATGCTTGAAAATAACTATCTTAGATTTATATTATTAATAACTGAGATAATGATTTCACAGCTCAATACGTATCTATGCAGATCAGCTTAACTTCTCATATTGTTATGCTATTCACAATTTCATACGTCTTACTAAAAGCATCCATGCTTTCATTTCCCAATAAGTGTCAGATAATGATGACCTAATTACCTTCTCAGTAGCCCTTTCACTATTTGCTTCTGTGACTGTTTGTTTTTCTTCTGCTGGTCCCCTCTTTCGATTGTGTATAGCTGTTAGATGGGCACGTGATGGTGCAGCGGAATGAGAAGCCACAGATACAGCCAGTTGACCTAACGAACCCCATCGCTCTTCAACCACCTGCAAAAAGTTTAATGCTTTATATATAGCTTTCAACAAGTGGTAATGGCTTAAATACAAAGCTCAAAAGACAAACCTCATCCAAATTGCGTCCATCCCGAGCTGCTTGTTCTTTAGCACGTTTCAAAGCTTTCAGTCTCCAACTTGCACCTCCGTCTCCTACAACAGAAGAAGAAAAAAGGTGATTGCCTCCCGCCTTTCCCTGATCTGTATCATCTGGATAACCACTTCCATCATCCTTCAAATATGGATTGAGTTCTTTGGGATTTACTTTCTTCGTCTGAAGGATAAGAAAAGGTTTGACAAGCTTTAGTGTTTAATCTAAACATGTCAGCAGCAACCTCTAGCATTTTTGTTAAATCATCTACAGAGGGACCTATAAAGGCAAACAAAAAAAGAAGCGCAGGAATACGTTCTTGCAGTGTCCTACAAAAACTAGTTTAATAAAGCATCTTTGCATACTTCAATTTCATACATCCGAACGTACAATGGCCAAAGATATACTCCCTCTGTTTGGAAATAATAGTCGCTTGACTTTTTTACACGTACTTTTAAGAGATTTGACTACATAGTAAAAAAAAAAAATTCTAGAATTTTCCTTTTTTTGAATAAAAGTAATAAACTAAAACTTTTATTCACAACAAAAAAATTTCGAAAATAATAATATTTACTATGTGGTCAAAGCTCTTAAAACTATGTGCAGAATAGTCAAACGACTATTATTTCCAAACAGAGGGAGTAATAAGGTAAAAAAATGCTTGCACATCTGAAATGCAGGAATGGCAAAAGGTAGAAAAAGGAGTAAATAGAAGAAAAAAATGAGAGGAACTGGATGCTTTAATCTATACTTCTACATAGCTAAAATGCTTAAAAAACTAGAGTCACGACTATTGTCCTAATTTGAGCCTGAACCATCTTTTTTAGCAATAGAAAGGATGGGAAAACAAAAATTTATATCAAGTTTATGAAGGTAAATTATTTTTCTTTAACTAATTATTTGAAAAAGTAAGAGGAGACCTCGATTCCACCTCCATTCACTATATCTGTCAACTACAACCCTAATCAGAACCTATTTCGCAGCCACAGGAAATAAGTAACCAGTATACCCCTCTGGAAGATAAACTAGTAGGTATTGAACATGGTACATCTATCTGCACTCGCATAGATATCAAGACATTATCATGTGAAAAGAGGTTTAGTGAAGGCATATACAATGAATTACTCTAAAATCACGCACTCTAAGCAAGTGGGGTAAAATCCATCTATTGTGCGCATCAGCGTTCATAAGAAAAAAGTGCACACAGTTAGATTTATATTCGAAATGTGAATCAAGAACTATAATATCTGCTTGGTTTTTAAAATAGCAGCAATAATAAATTAAAAGTTAGCAATTAAACTCTTTCTTTATCAAGGATGCAGAGGACTTTGACATGAGATATACAGGTATATCTCACCAGCTCACTTTATAATTTTAATTAAGCTTTATTTATTTAATTCTAATTTTGTACAACCAATTGCTTCAATATGCAAGATCAGATATTATGCAAAGTTCTCGCACATAAACAAAAAGGAGCCGAGGCGTATCCTTACATTATTTATTATTGTTCCTTAAAAATAGAAAAACAAGAATACATGAGACATCAGCTACAAACATTTATCCATGTATGTTTGGCCTTAAAATTGTGTCTAAAATCATCTGTAAATTAACATGGATGGTACCATAAAATGATTTCAATGTTCAACTAAAATAATATCGTTAAACAATATGTATCTAGAAAATTCTAGCTATTAGAACACAAACTTAAGGGCAAAACACTGTTTAATGTATATTCAACAAGCATAGTATGGTAATTGAAACCAAAAAAAAAACTTAGTAATGCAAATATCAGAAATTTTCCCAGTAAATTTATTTTATTTATGTGTGTATGATATGTGTGTGTGTGTGTTTACTTATATCCCTTTTAGGTATATCACGTAATTGAATCAATTAGCATCAATGTATTCATAGAATCATATATGTATATGTATCTCATACAAAACATACCTCAACAACTGGAGTTCTCTCTAGCAAATTGTCAGATACATTGTTGCACTTCTTTCCAGCATCATCTTTTGGCCTAAGCATCCAGTCAAGTCCCATATCTTTCCTCGCACTATCCTTATCAGATTTTCCAACATCTCTCCCTTCATCTTCCAAGGTGTCCTCGTACTTCTCTTTTGCCCTTCTCTTATCAGTCTTTCTCTTCTTGTTTGATTTAGAGTCACTTTGACTGTCGCTATCATTTGAAGAGCTATCATTTGAAGAAGAGAAATCATCATCATCATCGGAATCATGCCAATTCATTTTCTTCTTTGACCTTTTCCTTATTTTCCCTAAATCATCATCTGAACTATCGGAACGAGACCTCTCCTTCTTCTTCCTATGTTTCTTCCTACTCCTTGACCTTTTACTCTCCTTCGCGGAATCGTCAAACTTGTCTTCTCTAACCTAAATCACCAAAACAAATAAAGAGACAAGAAATTAGATACTTTTTAGTAAAATGAATATCCTTAAAAGATGAAAATCGAAGCAAAACCATGAAATGTTCCTAGTGAAAACACTATATCTTACTTGTTCAACTTCATCACGCGGTATAAACTTCAATCCTGATAGCATCTTCTCTCTTACTTCTATTTCTCAACCAAAAACCGAATTACGTAAACTCAGCTGTATCCTTCATGTCAACAATATGAAGTTAGGGAACTACAACACAGAAATTTTTAGACATAATTCGATTACTATTAAGTAGAACTTATAGTACTCCTAATTATATAAACATATACAAAAGCATGTGAGTAAACATACTTATCGGATTAGCTGCTGAACTATATATTATTAATGTACAAACACAAATGCAATATAATCCAAAATTTTCAAAAATTAGATAAAATCAAATAACAGCAAATCAATTACAATTAGGACAGCAAACACAAGTTCAAATTACGCAAATTAATCAAATATAAGTTATAATCGCATGCTCAGAGCGTTTAAGAAGTGTAAAGCGAAGATTCGACCTAATTATTGTGGAAATCGACCCGACCCGATTAAAAAAAAAAAGAGAAATAGATTTGTGTAAAGAACGCTAACCGGTTAGAATCGCACAGAGAATAATTGAAACGGCTCGATTGAATATTAATGGGGCGTTTGAACTATGAGGCCGACTACGAGGTCGGCGACGTATTGTGTATATATCCCAACTTTATGCACAGCTGTTTTTATTTAGGGGTGCATTCGATAGTTGGCTGAATTTGTTTTAGAGCCAACAAATCTGGTTCGTTAACACAAGATTTGGACGGTGGAGATCCTATACTGCCGTAATGTATTATTGCGGTAGTGGTTCACATTTTTTTTTCTCATTTTTATTCTCTTTTTCCTTTTAATTCATTTATTAATACTTCTTTTTATCTTAATAAAATAAATAATATTAATTATAAAAGATATTATTCCTATTTAGTATTTTAGATAAAAAATTATATTTTCAATAATAATATTAAAATATCTAAATAAGATTATAAAATATTAAATTTAATATTTGAAAGTATTAATTAAAATAAAAATATCATTACAAAGTATTAAAATTAAATATTAAAATGATATTATTAAAATATTAAATTTAAAAAAATATGAGTAAATTATCTCAATAATGGTATTATATTTTGATATTTAATAATATGAAAATAATAATAATAATAATTTATTTAAATTGATCTCAATAAAATATTAAAGTATGAATATAAAAATAAAATAGTAAAATAGTTGCCGCAATGAAACATTAGGTAGTAAAATAGTTGCCGCAATGCTACATTGCGGTAGTCTTTTACCAGTTTAGTGCAAATGCACGCACAGAGAACCCAGACCAACAAAAACATCCAAACACAGGGCGATACATCAATCTACATCAACTTCTCAATTTTAAAACTCACAACTTACTTCTGAAAACAGTTTTACCAATTTGTTTTACCAGTTTCTTGCTATTGCTACTGATTTTGGCGAATTAGGTCGAGTTTTGGGCGAATTGGGGTGATTGGCGGATATTTTTTTGCATAATCTTCTTCTCATCTTCTGGTGGCGGTCTCAGGTCCTCTCTCTCTCCCTCTCTCTCT
>PHNY01299176.1:2312-23110 GCA_003724115.2 Anethum foeniculum
CTAAAATAGAACTTCAACTCCAATGCTAGTTGCATTTTGCATCCAAATAATTCCAAATTTGAATAATTTTTATCCCTCTCTCCTAAATTCTATTTAAAGTTCACCACTATATATACCTATTATGGTTACTTGATGATGTGGCATGGATGCATAAATGCATCATTAGTTTAAAATTTAGAACCAAGTATGCATTTATGCATATTTGCATCCAAGTATAGAACCCCTTTGGAGTTGAAGCTTTTAGCATTTGATTTCAAATTATAGAAATGACACCACTTATAGTATTGTATTAGTATTGTATTGGACTTGCTCTTACTACCAAGACTTGTGTGTCAACAAAAAGCCATTTTCATTCGTTGAACATTTACTCATCCAACGGCCAATCCCATCGATCCGCACCATCATAAGTCAACCAATCAGAACACTCCTTTTCATTCCCCAAAACCCCATCCCAACCGTCCATCTCCAAACAATCCAACGACCCAAATCCACGATCCGCGCCTCTCCAAACCCACCAATCAAATCACACCCCCAACTCATATAAAAAACCCACACTGCCCCCTCAATTTTAACACACTCAATTCTCAGTCTCACACACTAAAAGCAGCCTAAAAAAACACTCATTTCTCACACAGCAATGGCACCAAAAGGAGAGAAGAAGCCGGCCGAGAAGAAGCCCGCCGCCACCGCCGAGAAAGCTCCGGCAGAGAAGAAGCCAAAGGCCGGAAAGAAGCTCCCGAAAGAAGCAACAGCGAGCGGAGCAGACAAAAAGAAGAAGAAGAACAAGAAGAGTGTTGAGACTTACAAGATCTATATCTTCAAGGTGTTGAAGCAAGTGCATCCTGATATCGGGATATCGAGCAAGGCTATGGGGATTATGAACAGTTTTATCAATGACATTTTCGAGAAGTTGGCTGCTGAGTCTTCGAAATTGGCGAGGTATAATAAGAAGCCTACTATTACTTCTAGGGAAATTCAGACTGCTGTGAGGTTGGTTTTGCCTGGAGAGTTGGCTAAGCATGCGGTGTCGGAGGGGACTAAGGCTGTTACTAAGTTTACGAGCTCTTAAATGAATGATGGGAATGCTGGGGTTTATGAATTAGTATTGTTTGTTGGTGTAAAGGTCTAAATTGGTCTGTTTGAAATGTTAGTAGGAGAATGTAGTTTAGGCTTTTATGTATGGTTGATGGATTAATCAAGTGCTTGTTTTAATCTATAATGTTTGGTATTATATGAAATGTTATTGTGTTTTTTCATATGTGAATGTTTTTAATTTGGGCGTGGTTGTATTTCTAATACATGATTTGTGTTGGTATTTTCTTACAATTGAGTACTAAATGAAGCATTGTAAACAACTAAGCACTCAGTGTAATTGAAACAGCATAAACAACTTGAGTACTGCATGAGGATTGTTGTATTGGTTCTGGAGATTTTGTAATTAAGATCATATTATTGGAATGTGGAACATATTGATCATTTGAGAATCTCAGTTACTAATGAATAAAGCATTGGTTGGTACTGGAATTGCTTTGCCCTGGACTCTTGTTAGTGAGTAATGGTGCCTAACTGCTTCGTAACCATAGAGATCTTGGTCAGTTAGCATCTAACCCGGTGTGTCCTGGAGCTGGAAGAGATCTCGACCAGTGAATAATGCCTGCTTCTTGAACCGTAGAACTGAATCTGGGGGAAGACACAAGTGTGATTGGAAATGCAACAGAAAAATGAATGATTACCCTGAAAAAACTATGACGTTAAATGCATAAATTGATGAAACTTTTCAAGAATCAAAAACTTACAGGAGCTGGATTTCAGTATCTGGTTCTCACATTCTCATTTGCAAAGCAATACTCTGCTTATGCCTGTTGTCATTCTGATCTGACACACAATCATAAGCTTGATTGTTTTTTGATTTAAATACTAGTAGTTGTGCGGAAGCATACTTCTTTTATCCCAACTAATAATCTGGACATTATGGTTAATTCAGCTCAAGCTGATCTTTACCAAACTTTCTCTGACAGCTCGGTGAGCCAAGCGTCCAGAATGTGATGCTCATTTGTAATTGTTCTCAACTCTTCTCTTCCTCTGCATATAAATTATTTACGCACTCAAATACTTGATGTCTTGATGAATATGGATGCCAAAGGAGCATCAAAAGTGTAAAGATTGGATAAATGTGGGAACCACGTACAAATGATTTATCGCTAATAAACAAAACTTGCCAACATTGAGAGGTATTATTCTGCATTGAAACGAAGTGCTGAAATGTTTCTAGATTTCGTTGTGCCAACATTGAGAGGTATTATTCTGCAATGAGACAAAGTGCTGGAATGGTTCTGGATTTCGTTGTGCCTTCCCCATTGACGTCATATATGCAACCCTTGCTTCCCCGAGCCGCTTGTCTACAAATTCCAAGAGAGAGTATTGTACATTATAAATAACTACATAAAACATTCCTCTAGACAAGATAAATCAGCTCATACCTAATGACATAACAAAAATTTAATGACTACAACGCAGTGGAAACATATAATTCTCGAGGAAGGTTTAGGATGTGACACCTGTGCGCACACACACATTGATAACATGAATACAGATAATTTCACATTATGAACCTTCTTGCTTCATCTCGAACTTGAGCATTAAGCTCTTTGCTTGGAGGATACTTTGGCAACTCTTCAGGTTTCCACTGAAGCGGTTCTGACAAAAGAACTGCAATAAAAACCAAGATGTACATCAATATGTAGCTCAACAAGAGAAAAGCAATGAGTTCTAATGAATATATTACGAAGGAAAGTAAAATAACCGGCAGAAAATTGTAGAGCTAAAACCAATGTTCTGGTTATCAGTTAAAATTTTTGTTGAATAATATATTGTCACTGGCAATGGTTTACTTGATTAGTAGTCAAATTACTGCATTATTCTTTATTTATTTTTGAAAGATCAATTCCAGGGGTCCCAAAATGGATCTCAAAATTGTTTTTGAATTACAGATGACATGTTTTAATTGGCCGGTCCAATTTATTTATAAAGAAATGACCAATAGCTAATTGACACATTATCATTTGGGAACGATTTCAGAACGGACTCAGGAATTCTAGCATTTCTCTTTTAAAAATTGTGAAATTACTTTATTAAGAATCAATTTGGTCGCCTCAACATTTTACTTGAGACTAGTGAGAGTTGCACTTAAGACTGACAACATCCTGGCATAGACATGTAAGGAGAGTCTAATAAGAGGAAATGAAATTTAATGTTTTTATTGTTTTTCCTTTTCCACCATCATCAGAGGTAGACAAATTCACAGTACTGTCAGCCATACAAGAAATTAGTATACACAGTTGACATTGCAGATGCTAAGGTGCTGCTATTATAGACTAATAGTTTCTAAGTAGTCAACTATAAACTATAAGAGCAAAGTTGTTTCAGCTATATATCATTCTAGTAGCCATTACATGTTTCAGCTATATATCTTTCCAGTAGCCATTACATGTTTATTTGTCTGTAACAATACATTTGCAAACCATGAACCTCCGTTCTTCCAGGGAAAATAGGTTGTCCTGCACATAATTCAGCAAGAACACAACCAGCACTCCATAAATCTACAGCACTACTGTAACAAGTGGAACAGCTCAGGTGGTCGGTACCAAAGAGTAACGACATGATTTGTCTGTGGACGAACTTGGTGCGGATTGTAAAAGTTGGCCAAACCAAAGTCTGCTATTTTCTTGTCTAGCAGAAGGTTGGAACCTTTAATACCCCGATTCAGAATACCCTGACCCGTGGCAATAGTCAAGTCCGCAAAAAAGTTGCTTCCTGTAACATTTGACCTGCAAAAATTTGAGCTTTAATATACATATAAAGATGAAAAATCTTACACTTACATCCAATGAATCATAAGCCCATATCACGCTATCTTAAATTGTGTCAACCAGCATGAAGAAATTTGGGAAAATCTGATTTCACATTAAGAGAAAAATTGTAGTACGACTTTAGTCCTAAAATATCATTTTGCATCTAAAAGTACAAAATACTATCTAGGACTAGATCTGGATGTGTCACCAAAAACATGCCTTGAGATTAGCATCGCACGATTGTTTTTAAGGCACCACCTTCCAACTCTGATAAGAGGGTACAATATAAGAAATGAAAATTGAGCTATGTATGTTTGTACTCAGTTGCTGAACACACCACCACAGTCCAAAGACAGTTAAGACACACAAGTATTTTGCATGTACAGTTTATGACACAAACTTTGCAGAAGTACCTGAGGTTCTGAAAACTTGAGACCAGGGTGGAAGCAAGCCCTGCAAGATCGTGTTCCATGTACTCCAGGACAAAGTAGAAATTGCATAACATCTCTGATGCAACTAGACCTTCCAATTCTATTATGTTTGGATGGTGTAGCCTGCGTAGAATGTTAATCTCTCCAAGTCTCTTTAGAGTAACAAGGTTATTCTGCTCCAGATCAAGAACCCGATCAACACAGCTATGAGTACCTTCACCGATCTGCAAAGGTAAATAAAGTCACTCAGCCAATATGTTAAATAAGTTACTGAAGAAAATCAAAATAAACACTCAAAATACAAATTTGTGCACGACATGATAATCCATAGCTAATTATGAGAGGACAAGTTGATGATGTACTGAATTACATATATATACATAGCTGATTGCTAATCGACAGTTTTACCAGTGAAGGGAGTACATTAATATAGATGATTTAAAAGGATCAACTAGTTCAGAGCTAGCTATGTAGGAAATTTCATTTATTTATTTCAGGCCAATAATAGAAATTTATATACTTTTTCTGATTTCTGTAAAGACTTCTCTTTTCTTGGTACCCATCCCTTTAAAGCTTCACCAGCATCTTCAACAATCCATGGAGGCCATCCTGATTGCATCAGCTCAGCCTCACTACCTTTAAAACAATTCCCCATACCCGCACCTTAAAACAATCAGGATATATGAGTTATACAAGCAAGAAACCAGTTCTTGAACTTTGGTTGGAAAAGAAAGCAAGGACTCAGGGTGAGTAATAATATGTAGTGATAAACTCTATCCCGGAGATATCAATACTTATACAAATAATATTTGTGCATGTACAGGTGTATGCACTTATGAAATTTTGGCTAAATTAGACTGTGCAGGGGTGTATGCATTCATGAAATTTTGGCAAATACTAGGCTATGCAGAGGTGTTGCATTCATGAAATTTTGGTAGTTGGTGCGTAACAGGTGCATTAAACAGAGAGAAGATAAATATTTGTTTCTGGGTACATCCTCGTGTAGTCGCACTTCAGGCACGTGAACTTACATTTCTACTGCACTTCATACCCAAATTTCAGGCTAGATTGGTATTAAAATGTTTAAAGAATTTAAAAATCTAAATACAATACGAATTGTTTTAAATTCTATACAATAAATCCTTCTTTGAAATATATGTTAGTTTCAGAAGTTTTTTCACGAAGAAAGTTTATGATCTTATGAATAGTGTTCGTGGCATGCACGCGGCGGATGAGGCACTGAGATCTTCATCAGATTTCGGTTACATTTTGTAAACGTTTTCTTACCTCTGACATCCGTTATACATGTGCATTCTTTTTCTTTTGAACTCTACTTTCTATATCTGAAGTTAATTAATGATATTTTACATTTTCGTTCTTTTGGACTTTGCTTTCTATCTTTGAAGTTTATTAATGAAATCACCTAGACTTATTTGCATTGACAACTTTGAACCACACTATAATAAAATGTTGATAGACTTACTCGCTCACAAATAATTTTGGCAAGGATATATTTTAAGTTTTTTGCAGGTTGTTAAAATTTTAAGCGGAAGAATGAATATAACTTCTTACTCAGTAAACTGTGATCGTAGAAGTATTTGTAATACTATGAAACTGATGATAAAGATGGCAATACATCTGACATAATTTTACTTTCTTGTTAATTTTTTTGCAACTTAAAACTGGAGCAGTGGTCGAATTATGTAGCTCTCGCAAGAAAACTGAACATGTTAGTTTACTCAGGTTCAGAGTAGCCCAGATTTTGATTTAAGAGTTAGAACTCACTTTATATTTCAAATAAAGTACCATTTGAAACATATTTTCTTATGAACATTCCTTTGTCACTTCAGAATATAAACTGATCTATTCTGTTAATTAGATACACCAACTCATCCCTTACTTCACACGTCTTCTCCTACGACTCTCTATATTTAACTGCATTCCTTCTCATATAGTTTCACCACATCTGCAAACTCCAATAGATCACTTCTGACCCTATTTTTGCTAATTAACTTGACCTTTATTGTTGGAGTAAGTCCCTCATATTCTCCTCACCATCATCACGTTCAATAACATATGACCAGTCCCTGAGATCTCCATCTGATTCATTAATAGGAGGAGTTCTTCGCATGTTTCAAGTTTTAGAGATAACCTAAGGTTGATTTCAACAAGGAAATACTTAACATTTTGAGATGCCCAATTTGGGGGGGGGGGGTATTTGGGCAGTTCTATATTTTTCTGTAATGTGGATGAATGAATGAAGTGCTTGTTTTAATCTATAATGTTTGGTATTATATTAAATGCTAAGAAGCAGGGACACTTGGGTCGATGCCGAGTCCCCGTGTTGGATACTTGGACACACGTATCCCCGTATCAGACACGCGGATTCTTCCATGATACTAATCTGAAATTTTATCTTCAGAAATTGTAGTGAAAATCTATTTCATCAAACTACATTCATCAAAATTAAGTATCCATGTCTATTAGTTACTACAAAAGTATTGATTATCATATTCATTTTTGCATAAACTAAAAGATTTTACTTGTAATTTTGTGTTTTATATTAATAAATGATGCATTTGATTCATTTTTCATGCAATTTTTGGTTTTGTTAATAGGTTTTATTATGTTTAATATGAAATATATATGAATTTTTTGTTTGTTTTTCCCGTGTCCCCCGCACCCGTATCCCCATATTATTATATTTGTCGAATTCCCGTATACCCGCACTACGCACTCGCACCCTCGCACCCGTGTCCTTGCTTCCTAGATTAAATGCTATTGTGTTCTTTCTGCTTGATTTTAATTTGGGTGTGGATGTATTTTAGTTTCATGATTTTGTTGGTATTTAATTACATGTTAAGGATTTGTCCTACTAATTGAAGCATTGTAAACAACTCAAGCACTGGATTTTCTAACTATCATACTAATTGCTCCTGGATATTCTAAACAAACAACTTAGTACAGAAAGTACCAGAAAAACAACTGGTATATCAAATTTTTACTGCTGTAATCCTTTCTTGGCATTATCATTTGAGAAGCTCATTTACTAAAGAATAAAGCATTGGTTGGTAGTGGAATCGCTTTCCCCTGGACTCTAATTTGTTGCGCCTTGTTAGCAAGTAGGCGCCTGTGCTTCGTCACCATAGAGATTCTGGTCCATCATTAGCATCTAATCCGGTGTTTCTGGAGCTGGAAGATATCTCGACTAGTGAATAATGCTGCTTCTTGAACTGTAGAACTGAATCCGGGGAAAAGCACAAGTGTGTTTAGAAATGTAAGAGAAAAATAAATGATTACCCCAAATAAATTATGACGTTAAATGCATAAATTGATGAAACTTTGCAAGAACCAAAAACTTACAAGAATTGGATCTCTGTATCTGGTTCTCACATTCTCATTTGCAAAGCCTGAAATACTCTGCTTATGCCTGTTGTCACTCTGATCTGGCTCACAATCATTAGCCGGATTATCTTTTTGCTTTCAATACTAGTAGTTGTGCAGATGCATACTTCTTTTAGCCCAACTAAAAATCTGGACATTATGGATAAGTCAGCCCAAGCTGATATCTTCGGAACACCGTCCATATTTTTAACAAACTTTCTCTGACAACTCGCGAACCAACGGTCCAGAATGTGATGCTCATTTGTGAAAAAATCTTCTACTTTAAAAGGCTTAAATGCTTCGCTTCAGGAATTATCCTCAACCCTTCTCTTCTGCATACAAATTATTTACCCACTCAAATACTCGATGAATATGGGTGCCAAAAGAGCATCAAATGCAAAGATTAGATCAATGCAGGAACCAGGTACAAAACTTTTATTGCTAATAAACAGAACTTGCCAGCATTGAGAGGTATAATTCTGCATTGAGACGAAGTGCTGGAATGGCTCTAGATTTTGTTGTCCCTTGCCCTTTGACATCATATATGTAACCCTTGCTTCCCCGAGCCGCTTGTCTACAAGTTCCAAGAGAGAGTATTGTACATTATAAATAATTACATAAAACATTCCTCTAGACAAGATAAATCAGCTCACACCTAATGACATAAGAAAATTTTGTGACTACAACAGCAGTGGAAACATATAATTCTCGAGGAAGGTTTAGGATGTGACACCCGTGCGCGCACACACACACATTGATACACATATGAATACAGATAATATCACATTATGAACCTTCTTGCTTCATCTCGAACTTGAGCATTAAGCTCTTTGCTTGGAGGATACTTTGGCAACTCTTCAGGTTTGCAGGGAAACGGTTCTGACAAAAAGAACAGCAATAAAGACCAAGATGTACATCAATAGGTAGCTCAACAAGAAAAAAGCAATGAGTTCTAATGAATATATTACAAGGGAAAGTAAAATAACAGGCAGAAAATTGTACTATACCCAATGTTCTCCTTATCAGTTAAAAGTTTTGTATGAATAATATATTGTCACTGGCAAAGGTTTACTTAATTAGTGCTCAAGTTACTGCATTATTCTCTATTTATTTTTGAAATTGTGAATTATTTCAATAAGAATGAATTGGCTCAACACTTTACTCCCCAATACAAATAAAGATGAAAAATCTTACACTTACATCTCAATGAATCATAATCGCAAATACACCTCCAGTAATGTACAACGCTATCTTAAATTGTGTTTCAACCAGCATGAAGAAATTTGAGAAAATCTGATTTCACATTAAGAGAAAAATTGTAGTATGACTTTTTTCCTAAATAACAGTTTGCATCTAAAAGTATAAAATACTATCAAGGATCAATCATGAGATATATTATATCTGGATGTGTAACCAAAAACATGCTTTTAGATTAGCATCACATAATTGGTTTTAAGTCACAATCTTCAAACTCCGATAAAAGGGTACAATATAAGAAATGAAGAGTGAGCTATGTATGTACTCAATTGTTGAACACACTACCACAGTCCACAGACATACCAGTATTTTGCTCCAGATCAAGAACCCGATAAACATGGTTGTAATTTCTTTCACCGATCTGCAAAGGTAAATAAATTCACTCAGCCGGAATGTTAAATAAGTTACTCAAAATAAATCATCCAAATACAATTTTGTGCACAACATGATCATCCCTAATGACAGTAAAGCATTACTGATTACATTTATGCACATATAGCTGATTGCTAATCAACAGTTTTACCAGTGAAGGACATCAATATAGATGATTCAAAAGGATCAACTGGTTCAGATATAGCTATATAGGAAGCTTTATATATTTATTTAAGGACAATAACAGAAATTTATACACTTACAAACACATGCATCTAATATAACTTCAACCCGACCTCTTGTTACCAAGAGAAGAAGGGGTATTCATCAGGCTAAATTGCTATGGATTACATAAAAAAATTGCAAGATGACAAAATAAACTAAATAGAAAAAAAGAAGGTTGAGGAGTATACCTTTTCTGATTTCTGAAAAGACTTCTCTTTTCTTGGTACCCATCCCTTTAAAGCTTCACCAGCATCTTCAACCATCCATGGAGGCCATCCTGATGCAATCAGCTCAGCTTCACTACCTTTAAAACAATTCCCCATACCCACACCTTAAAACAATCAGGATATATGAGTTATACAATCAAGAAACCAGTTCTTGAACTTTGGTTGGAAAAGAAAGCAAGGACTAAGGGTAAGTAATAATATGTAGTGATAAACTCTATCCCAGAGATATCAATACTTATACAAATAATATATACAAATAATATTTGTGCATGTACAGGTGTATGCACTTATGAAATTTTGGCTAAATTAAACTGTGCAGAGGTGTATGCATTCATGAAATTTTGGCAAATACTAGGCGCTATGAAGAGGTGTTGCATTCATGAAATTTTGGTAGTTGGTGCGTAACAGGTGCATTAAACAGAGAGAAGATAAATATTTGTTTCTGGGTACATCCTCGTGTAGTCGCACTTCAGGCACGTGAACTTACATTTCTACTACACTTCATACCCAAATTTCAGGTTAGATTGGTATTAAAATGTTTAAAGAATTTAAAAATCTAAATACAATACAAATTGTTTTAAATTCTATACAATAAATCCTTCTTTGAAATAGGGGTATCTTATATATGTTAGTTTCAGAAGTTTTTTCATGAAGAAAGTTTATGATCTTATGAATAGTGTTCGTGCATGCCACGCGGCGGATGAGGCACTGAGATCTTCATCAGATTTCGGTTACATTTTGTAAACGTTTTCTTACCTCTGACATCCGTTATACATGTGCATTTTTTTTTTTTCTTTTGAACTCTATTTTTCTAAATTTGAAGTTAATTAATGATATTTTACCTTTTCGTTCTTTAGGACTTTGCTTTCTATCTTTGAAGTTTATTAATAAAATCACCGAGACTCATCTGCACTAACAACTTTGCCCCACAATAACAAAAGGTTTGTAGACTTAGTTGCTCACTAATAATTTTGGTAAGGTATAATTAAGTTTTGCAGGTTGTTAAGATTTTAAGCGGAAAAATGAATATAACTTCCTACTCAGAAAGCTGTTGACTGTAGAAGTGTTTGAAATACTATAAAACCGATGATAAAGAGATGGCAATACATCTGACATAATTTTACTTGCTTGAAATTTTTGCAATTTAAAACTGGAGCACGAGTCGAATTATGTAGCTCTCACAAGAAAACAGAACATTTTAGTTTACTCAGATCTCCCTGAATTTTGATTTAAGAGTTACAGCTCACTTTAAATTTCAAAAAAGTACCATTTGAAACATATTTTTTTATGAACATTCCTGTGTCATCCAAATTGCACTTCAGAATATATAATGATCTACTCTGTTAATTGAATATACCAACTCCGGTGGATCACTTCTTGACCTTTTTTTTGCAAATTAAGTTGACCTTTATTGTTGGAGTAAGCTGTAAGCCCTCATGTTCTTCTCCTCATCATCATGTTCAATAACATATGACCAGTCCCTGAGATCTCCATCTAATTCATTTATGCATCTTGTGTTATTTCTTCACCTAGAGCGTATTCCATCTTCAGTATATGAATAGTAGGAGTTCTTCGAATGTTTCAAATTTTGGATATAACTTAAGGTTGATTTGAACAAGAAAATACTTGACATTTTGAGATGCACCAAGGGAGAGGGGAGGGGGGGATATTTGGGCAGTTCTATGTTTTTAGCAAGAGAGTTGAATATAATTTTTTACGAGGGAAAGCTGTTGAATTTGGGAACATTGAAAATACTGTAAAAACAAGGATCTTGTGAACTGGAGATTGCCTCCTCTAATGGGAAAGGATAGAAAAACGATTTTCAATCAGAACTTCAGTTGCTAAAGCTTCCGTTTGCAACCTAGAATTAGATCATGTGCCAACATATATAGTTGTCTACTAGTCATGCCTCCTCAACTGGGAAAGGGTAGCAGACAATTAGAAATTCAGTTGCTAAAATTTTGCAACCAAAACTTCTCAGTTCTATAATGTTCTGAACGTATTAGATCCTTATTGACAGATAGTTCACGTGCAATGTTTGCAACCAAACATTAGAACTAATCTAATCTTAGCAATTTGAAGTATCTAATGTTAGCAGACTATCAGATCATGTGTCAAAACATATCGTTGTTGCCAAAAAACAGAACAGATGAGCTGAATAAAGACTAAGATCCGAAAATTTTCATTGAAGCACACCAAATTGTCACAGATATTTCAACTACCTAAGTAAATACTTTCTCAACAGGACCAAGTTGATGACAGTTAAATGTAACCAGAAATGTGTTTACCAATTACTTGGTAATGAATGGCATTGATCATTATGTATCATAAGGGGAACACAAAAAGTGGATGTATAGATTTTTTGTTCAGATTCACCAAGGAAGACTTATTAGTCATAACCAGGAAAAAGAAGAATTATTTTAGCATGTAGATTGTGTAAAGTTTGCATGGTGAAACCTCTTCTCCATTTGAGAATCAGGGGACATGTCAGGGCCGATGGAGTTCGTAATCTCTTGGTGTTTTGATGATGATATGAGCTGTGCGTCATGCTTGTTGCAGATCTATGAACTACATGACTTGGCTTGACGAGCAGCCAATTCAGTTGTGAGGAGCATGAGATTTTTGTTCTGTAACATATTCTTTTGATCAATTTTGCATGTGCTGTATGCAGGATAAAATAAGCATTAGAAAACATGATGATGGATGCCGAAATGTGGTTATGAGTTTGTAAACTTTTCCTTTATTGTGTATAGAACTCCCGTTAAATGTAGAACAACCATCTAACTGAACATTTGAGTATTGCATTATCTTCTTGAAAACAGAATTAGGTTGTCATGAAAATTTGGAACTTGATTGTGCATTTAGGTTTCCGGAAGAAGTTCCTTAGTACAAAGGAAAAGTTAAGCTTGATAGACAGATTTGTCGAAATTCATTTTAATATCTTAGCCAATTCGAGTTTCTGACATGTGTATGGTTGCAATTGCTTACAATATAATGCACCTAGCCAACTGATTTGACATATATTATAACCTTGTCTAGACTCTAGATACTTGTAGCATGTAAAACCATACCTGATAAATTTTTTACAGTAGCTGATAGTCACTGCTAGACCTACAAACGCATTTCCGTAATGACTGTTCATTCCTGGGGGATACACCTTGATGGACGGGACAAACGGTTGCAATCCTGCGAGGGTGATCCAACTCCATAGCCCTGTTCTTAGTTCGGGGTACAGGCCAGACACATATAACACGATCATAAAATTCATGATATAATAATTATGCAGTGTTTGCAACCAAAATAAAAGGGCTATCTTCTAAGTGTAAAGTTTCATCATGTCATTACATGCTGTGTATTACTTATTCGGGTTGGTGATGTTAGCCCACCAAGTTCCTGCTTTTAAATAACAACCAGGTAGCATTGTCATTGTATTTAGTAGCTGCTGCATTAACTATTGAAACCACTATATCACACGTTCCTTATTTTTGGTGCTGATTTATTCAACCAAAAATTTGAAGGAATGGTAACATAGATGAAAACATACAGAACAATCAACAACCTACATAAGGCCATTTATTTCATGTTGCATTATTTCCAAGACAATTGCAAGTGAATGAAGATAGCAATTCTGTAAATGAAAAAACTCAGCTAAAGAAATAAATACCATTAGGGCACTCTTTGTCATGCACAGTGCACATCGAAGTATACTAACTAGATCTTCTGATAAGGAAGGAAAGCTAAATGCAAAGAAAAAGAAAAAGAGAAAGAAAAAAGGAGTCTTTGATTTAAGTGACCAGCTCAACCCCTAATTTCTACTTCTTCCTACTATGATTACCTCTATAGCCAATGGCACAGTTTCGTTGCAGCTGCAGGCTCTGCTGGATCACCTCTTGACCTTTTTAATTGGCGGAAGTCCTTCATATTCTCCTCCACCTCATCATCTTCTACGGTCTGGTACCGTGTTGATTTCTTGTTAATTGTTAGTAACTCGAATGTCCCTCTTTTGCTTGTGCTTGCCACATTCACCTCTTCATTGCCAACAATTTCCATTTTAGTACCTGGTTGTTTCCGATTTACAAAATGATCAGGCGGTTCAAACCAAAAATTTAACTCCTGACCAACAGATAGTTCACGTGCAATGTTCCTATTCCTTAAAACCAATTCATTAATACATCTAACTGATCCACCATTCTCCACTGTGTATATGTTACAGCCGGGATCAAGTAGCACGTTTATCATGTTAGGTAATACTCCACAATTTGTTGCATTCTCTTTAACTGCTATAACAGAAAAGGAGTTGAGACCAACGCATATCCCTCTTTCCCCTAAGCTTCTTACTGGTAACCAAACCTTTTTAGACCAATCAAACCTTTTTACAGAGAAACGAAAGCTGTCACCATAAGATCCTAAACAAACAACCATCAGCTGTCCATTTAACTCAAAGCCAAAGGCATACCTGACATTACTTCTAGTAATATTATGGTTAATGGAAAGAGTTTCCTGTTTCCATACTCCAGCAGCAATATTGTATGATGCCACATGTCCATTTCGATTGACAAAGTAGAAAGTTCCTCGAATGAACACAACAATGCAACAACTATTACACGAGAAAGGCACTCCCACAAACATCGTAGTACTCCATCTATTTTCTCTATGGCTAAATGTACTAATCGAATGTTCCCGTTTCCCGCAAGGTTTCAGAACTATAAACACAAAATCTTGAGAGCTTGGATCCGCCGAAAATGCAGTAATGTAAAAGGAATGACAGCTTCTAATATGGCCTAAACGAGGGAGTGTCACAACTTTTTTGGACAAAACAGAGAAAAATACAAACGTTGTGCTACACCAATCATTTCTTGGTATTTGAAACAGTAACCAACCATGTTTGCATGTAATTTTAACATGTTTAACCAGATGAGTGCTAAGAAACTGAGAAAAGTCTATTTTGTGAAACGCAGTTGGCTTAAAATTAGTTAATGGTTCATAAAGTTGAAACTCAAACCTATGATTCGAAATTCGAATAAGCTTTAAAATCCAGGGCAATGATTTAACTAGTGTTGTTTTATGCAGAGTAGCTTGACAATGCCAGTTCTTGCAAACTGCACGAAAACGAGCCTCGTCCAAAAAATAAAGTCTGTCAGCAATTGTTCCCAATATATCGAACGGAAGATGAGACCACCGTGAAGATGCAAGTGTGTTTTTGTGCTTCATGTGATCATCCTTCTTGATGGAGTTTTTTGCATTTTCAAGATCTTCATCTTTTTTAGGTAATAAAAACGTGAACATCTTGTGTCGCTCTTTGGTTCAAGCTGTGACTCTTGATATGTACTGTGTGTTTCTATGGGCGCGGGTAGTTTGCGGAATTTATTAACAACCTTAATTCCTGTTTTACCCTCAGCTATTACCTTGTCGTATTTGTCCTTGTACTGAACTTCTGATGTTATTTACGTAATTTAGTCCTCTTTCACCCCTCCGTTGTGTCATTCTCGGATTTGTCCTTGTTGTTAACTGTTAATCCCAATAATACCCTTATAGTGTACCCTTTATTTTAGAGGAAATCACTGGCACAAAAGTCGGGGATGTAAACGCTTCATATACACTACTTATAGTGCCTCTGTTATTGTTCTTTTACCAAGTTGCCCTTCGATACTTTCTTTTTACTAATTTGCCCTTGCAAGTAACCTCCATTCCGGTAATACCCTTGTAGTTTATCCTATCGAACATATGGTGGCAATGGTCATGTGTAATCGAGTAATCATACAATTATACAAAACTTGTTATACAAATAAGCCTTGTGTGTGTTTAGTTAGTCAACACTGGAAATACAAAAAAAAAAAAATAATAAGAAGAAGGATATTTTAGAATAATAGTTCACATATTTGCAAGTACAAATGAAATATGATAGAGTATGTTTTTCTTTCAAGTTTTATTCAGATGGACAAAGACATTTATGAGCAGTGCTAGTACCCAGAAAACGTTCCCAAAAGTGTTGCCAAATGACACGTGACATATTTTTATTTGTGGGACTCATATGTATGCATGATGGGTCCACATTATTAATGAGAAAATAGCCAATCATATGCTGACAACTCGGTATTCGGGAACGATTTTAGGAACCATTTCGAGGACTATAGCATTTCTCCACATTTATATAACACAACAAATTATGTTTTCAAGTTGCTGAAGTTGCAAAACATGCCTCGGTCTTTTTCGCTAATAATGTGTGCGAGAATTCAATTTTAGTCGGATCAAGACCTCTTGCATACATTACAAAATTTCCTATTACTTTATCGTAGGAATAATATTTATAATACTAATTTCAAATTCAACCCTATGGGGTCTTGATTAACTCCAAAATTATGTACAAGTAATATCTGACATTGTATTTTCTGCACTAAAAGGTTCATGAAACATTACTGGTAAAGATCTTGATGACATAGAGGGTCCGTCCAAGGTCCTAAGCCTGGCCCAGACCAGGCTTTGACTGGATCGAACCCGGTCAAATTTTCAAGTACAGTACTACAGTCTTTCTACGAATGTCTACTCTCGGTTCCAATTGTAAAAATGCATTATTCCGAGAGTTTGTTTTCTGTTATGAACGTGGTATAAATAATGTTAAGACCGCGCATTTATTTTCTATTGTGAACGTAGTGTAAATAATGTTAAGACTGTGCAGTGCCCAAAATGAGGGACTGCCATTAAGGTTAAAAGGAGAAAAATATGAAAGTCGTGCGGAACATAGCAAACCAAATTTACAGATAACATCTATATTTCTCAGAGTGCTAAAGAATTTAACATCTATCTTGTAAACTGCAGTTGGCTTAATATTAGATAATTGTTCATAGAGTTGGAATCCAAACATATGAAATGAAGGTTATCACTATTTTGTGACTTTTGTCAAGTTTTGCAATCTATGGCAGTGTAAAAATGATGTTTTACAGAGTTAAGCATTGAATGAACAAGATCCTAAGCAGGTAGCAAGACGATTTAAGCAACTTAGGCTATCGGAAAAATCAAATCAATGCATACGCCCACCGAGATCTCTGGGAGAAATATGCTGCACTTATTGTATTTTCTGCAACATCCGTCCATTGACGGCCTGACTCTATTAGGTAATTGCTCAAGGGGGATTTGAAAATACATATTCTTTCTACCTCTTTCTAGTATTCACTCTGTGAATGAGTGTTTTAGCAAATACGAAATACTATCCATTCTTCTGCATGCTTTCAACATAACTATCAACCAGGGAGATGCTAACAATATAAATTAACCCTGATACCAGACCGCCAAAGTTATGAAAAGCAATGACATGTTATCAGTTATATGCAGATTACAGAAGAAGACAAGCTGATTGGATAAGATCACTACACATCTCATATATGAAAAAAGTAAGAACTAAATAATAGAACTTTGGTATAACCTGTATGAATTATGGAACTATTAATCTGACCAGGTTAAAAAGCTTTTAGCATTTGACTAGAACAGGTGCTGCACAAGCCTATGATCCGAATTAATGAACTATGAGCCTCAACTTCCTTTCACATAACCTCAACGAATCCAACTCCAAATGTGAGAGAATGCAACTGGCGCAAGAGACCTAACACCTAGTCCTAAGCATGTTTGGTTTTGCAATGGGTGCAGGAGCAATTGCCATTACCAAATCTATAATCAGATTATGAAACAGATATAAAGCAAGCCAAACAGGGCGAACAGGGTAAATGTAAATGTGAGGTTTTTTACAGTCACATAATCACATTCAGTATTTTTGACATTAAAGCACAGCAAACAAATGATTAAAAAAATGAGATGACAAACATAAATCTTTAACATTTCCAAGCATTTCCAACTATCCAAAAGTTCCTCAAAGAACATAACTCATAACATAAGTTTTCCATATAACATAATCTTCATTTCTAGAAGAAATGAAAGGACTGAACTTAAAGCACTGCGGTAAAATTCAAGAATTTCACTTGACCATGGCAGCTTGCTGAGCAGCAGCATCCTGCTGTTGCTGGTAGTTCAGGGGCCTCCTAAAGAGCATAATGTGTGGCTCAGGTCGATGAATTGCATAATGAACCCACCCTCTACTCTGCTGTACGCCAATTGCACGCCACTCGTTCTATTCAACATAAAATCAATATATTCCAGAAATTACATCACAACTTGATATCGCAAATTGAATTTATAGTACTCAGCAAACACATACTCATAACAAGCCTGACATATACTACCGCAAAACACAATTATGCTTACGAGAATCAGACACACATGTCATTACTGCTTCTATGTTTAAAAACATACGTGAATTTGAAAATTTTAGCAGAAAAAACTAATTTGTTTTTGAATTTAAAACAAAAAATTACGGAATCACAGTAAAACCCTAAGATTGGATTGACTTCTATGTCTAATTACACAATCATGAGCACTTGTGTATATGAGAAAGAATCTCTCCATCTCTCTCCCCCTCTCCCTCCCTCCCTCTCTCTCTCTCTCTCTCTCTCTCTCTCTCTGACATACACACACACACTCTCTGTCTCTCTCTCACACTTAATTGAATCTCTCTCTCTCTCTCTCTCTCTCTTTCTCTCCCTCTGACTCTCTGTCTTTCTCTGTCACACAGACAATTATCTTACAGAAAAGAATAAAACCCTAATTAATCAGAAATGAAATTCACAAACACTGACCTCGGAGAGAAGGCGATTCTTAGGGAGCAATTTAGCAACTTCAGGAGGAAGAACAACATGCCTATACACACATATAAACACACAGAAACGAATCAAAACAACACAAATCTTTCAGATCAACAAAAAAATGAATAAAAAAACAAAGATAAAAGAGAAATCAAAGACCTGTACTCATAGGTATCATCAAAGTACTTCTCAGAATACTGGATCTGACCCATTTTTACAAGTGCCCGGCTTAAAAGTATAAGATTTGTGTTTATTTTCAATTGTATTTGGGGGTTATATATAATGTGCGGCGATTATAAAATAAACGGTACTGAGGGGTCAAAATGAAATTAAAAGATTTTTGAGGGGAGAAAAACGTAAATATAAATGACTAGATAGAATGTAGAGCGCTTTTACTAAAATTTCAAATTTCAAATCTTTTGGGTTGGTTTAATCTTTTTCCCGCTTGTTTTGGCATAACGATCACATTTTTTAGTTTTTGATTGTAAGTTATTTTTATTTTCAAACCTAAATACTTCCAATTTATAAAAATACAAAATTGTAGATATGGTTTTGCTTTAAATTATCATACCACCTGGATATATTTATAAGATTTTTAAATAATTTTTAATAAAAAAATACATAATCTTGACTAATAAATAAATTATGGAGTGTGATTATTATGATGGATCAAAATGAAATTAAAAGATTAGATAAAAAATTAACAATATGATTTTGTTCTAAATTATTATAACATGTGGATATATTTATTTAAATTGTAAGTAATTTTTGATAGGATGGTATATATTACATTAGCTAACAAAATAATACAGGGTGATTATAAAGAAGATATAAATTGAATAAGTAACATAATAATTATGTTAAAAATATTAAAATAATTCAATTAGTGGAATTATCTTATCATATTTGAAGATATCTGAAGCTAAGTTCATTAAATACTTCCAGAAGATTGATTATAATGGATCAAAAAGTAAAATTAATAGATTTTTAGTGATTTCTGAGATAATGTCATGGTATTAAGGTTTTATAAAAATTATTATATTTTGGGTAAATAATCATTCACTTTAAAAAATAATAATTATTTGTGTAACAATAATTATTAGATTTTTTACTTTTGTATATACATAATTATTAGTTTCGATAAATAAACATATTTTTGCTAAGTAAACAAATAAAGTCCCTGAGTTATTGTGCACGAATCATTTAAAGTTTGAATATTTTTATGTTCGTATTCCTTGTAAAATTCAATATAAATATAAACAAATGAATGTATTAAATTTCCAGGTACATTTTTATAATATATATATATATATATATATATATATAGGGTCCTGATCTAATAGAAACAAAATTAAAATAGAAACTGAAAACCTAAGCCCAGCCCAAACAATATACCAGGTCCAACCCAGTTAGTTGGCAGATTCAATTCAATGTTTTTTTAGATATTTCTCAACAGGAACTGTGCTAGCTCCATTCACCATCTGTAATTAGCTTTGACCACCATCTCAACTACCATTAACGCCGACCACCATAACATCATTACTTCTGGTCACATCGAACACCTTTAATTCTGGTGATTTTCTTTTTCTTCCTCTTGTATATCTACCATCTCTCTACTCATCTACATAAGAATCACTAACAACAATTACCATTTTTCAAATAAAATCACAAAGCTCTGAAATTTAAACAAGATAATCACCAGATCTACACTTTAATCACTAATTTGTATGATGACAATCACTAATTTATATCACATAAATCATCAACTTGTATTATAAAAATCACCAGATAGTATATACGAGACATATACATACAAACATATCTTTGCAACAGAGGTCGATGATTATCGTCGATCTGGTGGCTAGCTATACACTACAAACGTGGTAATTACAGTCAGAGTTTTCACAGTGGTTACTTCACAGTGATTACTACTTGTAGAGAAAGGTGGGGAAGAGAGAGGGAGAAGTCATCGGAAAAAGAACAGTTCGGGGAAGATAAATGGATGAAGATGTGGGGAAAGAGCGGGGATGGCAGTGGCGAAAGGGGACGACGACGGGGGTGGCGGTGGTGAAAGTGAGCGATCGTGGTGGCGGTGGTGGGGTTTGATCCAGGGCGGAGTTTTGGGATGTAAGGTGTCGGGGTAAGTGAAATGTAGTGGGATATAGTGTGAAATAGGGGGTTTCTAGGTTTTATTCTAATTTTGGTTTCTATTTGACCAAAAGCCTCTCTCTATATATATATATATATAGACACACACACACACACACATACTAGCTTAGAACCCGTGCGATGCACGGGTTTTTTTTTTCAATATTATATGACTTTTTAATTTAATTTTAATTAAATTGATAGTGCATTTTA
>PHNY01299179.1:4646-19614 GCA_003724115.2 Anethum foeniculum
TATGCCCCTGCAAAGTTCTACTAGAATCTAACTTAGAAATAGTACAGAAAAGTTGTCAGTCTGTGCAGTCAGATGCGATACAACTTTATCACGGAAGAAGTTATTGAGAATAAATAACACCTCCCAGGGTTCTCTCTATACATTTTCATATCTCATGCTAAAAGGAAAAGACACTAATTATCCTATATTTGCAGTACATCCATCTCTTCTAGTTGCATATTGGTTTGCTTTTAAGACTCCTGTGAATGTTTCTCTATTTCATTGTTTGGTTAAATTAAACCAAACATCACATCCGAAAGGGAACTTTAGATAGTTCCCGACTTCAAAGCCCATAAATATGCAGGGGTTACCGGATTTGAGTTCTTCCCAGAAATGATGCTCCGATTTCGCTTTCTGTGTTCTGCATTACGAAGGTCCAGTAATTTATTAGCTCCATGTTGTTTATAGACAGAGATATATGGAATCCTAACTGAAAGTAAGATGCAGGGAAAAAACACTTTTTTTCGCTAATTGCAGTGAAACATGCATTACCAGTTATTGTGAAATTTTTCATTCAAAATGCCAAAACTTAGCATTACCAAATTTATACTACACAAGTGCTCTTTAAAGTTTTATAATCTCAAAAAGGAGATCACATGTGTTAATACAAATATCAGTACCAAGAAGACCATATAATTATTAATCCATCAGAAACAAAGTCACTTGGACACTAAAAGAAAAAGCATCTATTAATTGCCTATATTTGTTGGGAACATGTAAATTTATTCAGAGTTACCTGAGATTTCGGGGAAGGAAAAACATTCCAAAACCGCAGTGTTTCATCTCCTGCTCCAGTTACAATGGTCTGCAGCACAAATTATTGTAGGTTAAGGATATGAATTTTCAAATGGGCATAAACAGAATTACGGTAATCAAATGATAAAGCATGCATCAATCAAGTTACCTGCCCGTCTGGAGAAATGGCAAGATAAAGAACTCTAAATGTGTGGCCTGTAAGGGTTGCTAACTGCATATATGAAAAGCTCATATCAATCAGGAAGTAGATATAACAAGGAACGGCGTTATGCTATTTTCAAAGGATTAAAGGGCAATACCTTTGACATTGTAGGATATCTCCAAACTATTATCTGATTCTGAGAATACCCATGGGTGCTGACAAGTTCATTGACATTTTTTGACCACACTAGATTGCACACCTGTCATTGGAAGAGCGAAAATGAGTATATCATAATGATTACTGCACATGCACAACGCTATATGACACAGTATCAAAGCCCTCCAAGCTAATGAACACTGGAAAAAACCGTACCCTAACAAGCAGAAAGGGATTGGAGCAATTAAAGGACTATCAATCATGCAGTCAATTAACTTTCTCATCAAGAATTGACTCCACCATATACACTTAGCTAATTGAATATAGGGGGAAAAAGAAAAGTTAACTTGTGCAACGCCTTTCAAATCTTTTGATGGTAATGATCACATGTTGATCATCTCAATATTTGGTATCAACATTTACTACTTAAATTGAACTCTATAATATTGATGCAGATATTTACAGAGATTGCTTTAAATAAATCCAACAAATACCGTAATTAGCAGATGTTTACATTCATGCTAAAAATACCTAATTGCTAGAAGTACTAATAGCTGAATCATTTATTAGCCTCCAACACTCATTAGCATAGATATGTCAAAAAGTTATGTGAAATCCAAGTACAAGCAAAAGAGAAAAACAAACTAATATCTCTCACTGTCATTTTTATTGAGTTTGAAACGAGCCATACAATTATTGATACAAAATTATGACACCTCAAGTCCTTGGAACTTATATTTTAGCTTAAGGCTCCGTCTGTTGTAAAAATTTCTTGATTTTCGTAAATAATTTCTCAAAAAACATTTTTTCGATAATTTCCCGGAATTTCCCTTTTCACTAAAAAAAATAAAATTATTCTCCTTCATAATGTTCAGAATCATTAATCATAGTGGTAAATAAGTTTTCTTAAAATTAAGTATTCCGGGAGACGAGATTGAAAAGGGAAGTCATTTTTTCTGATATCATACTCTAGCACTTTCAGAGGGATTTTACGCCTTTTAGAAAATATTATATTAAACACCGGAGTGTCCTAATAATATATGCCCTAAACTAAACAAACAACACGAAAATAGAAAATCAGGAAAGTAATTTCCCTAAATTAAGCAAACACCAGAAAATCAAGAAAATATTTGCTCTGCAAAACAAACGAAACCTAAGAAACAATCATATCGTGATCGTTTCAGTATCTGAAATAGGTAATATGGGTATATGCCCTAAACTAAACAGACAACAGGAAAATAGAAAATCAGGAAAGTAATTTTTAAGCAAACACCAGAAAATCAATAAAATATTTGCTCTACAAAACAAACGAAACCTAAGAAACAATCACAACGTGACCGTTTCAGTATCTGAGATACGTAACATGGCCCAAAATTAGCAAAAATAATCTACAACAAGCACAAAAAAAGATACTATATACTAAAAGACATGTTCATAATGCTGAAATGATTCCATGGTTACCTGACTTCCAGTATCCATGCAGCTCAGGTGGGTATTAGTGGTCGTGTTCCAGAAACGGATGCACCGGTCAGCAGTACCACCACCTGAAGCTAAAAGTCCATGAAGATGGGGCGACCATGCAATTGCTTTTACAGCCGCTGTATGCTCACAGTATTTCAGTACAGGTTGAGTTGAATGTTGATTCCAAACATAAAGCTGAGCAGAGAAGGAAAAAAAAGGTAATTTAATATTTTCCTGTAGAAACTAATGAACAGACAGATTAATTTAACATTGAACTTGGGGAAAGTATAGGCCACTTCAGTCACATACTCTGTTATCATTTCCACCAGATGCTAATTCACGGTTATCGTATGACCACTTTAATCCACAAACCTGCATAATGAACAACAGAATACGTAAATGATGGTAAAAAGGTAGATATGAGAAGAGCAAACGAAATTGACACCAAGATTAGTAGATACTGATAACTGACCTCTGACTTGTGTCCACTTAGTTTACTAACATAGTTCTCCTGAGCACGTATATCACGTTGAAGAATACTTTTGTCCCTGCTTCCAGAAGATAGTTGAGATGTACTCCAGGCTAGGGTCCCAACACGCAGCCGATGCCCCTCCATAGTTCTTATCCTTTTACACCGAGAGGCATCCCATATCTATGATAAAGTAAAAGATATAGAGAGTTAGGTAGTGCAACTGAATTAGATAATCAATATCAGCCGTATACGCAGAATCTTCTATGGTTTTCAGAAAATTTGTATTTAGCATTGTGCTGAAGGTCAGGTAGCATTTGTTTGTTATGTTCAATACATGTATCAAGTACTTACAGTAAAAGCTTCTGTGGGGGATCCTACAAGGGTACATGATGATGCATCATATGATTTACATCCATTCAGTTAATTATATGATTTTACAAATCTCAGTTAGAAGTATACATATACCAAGGAAGAAATTCTCTGCCAGTTTTAGGTACAGAAGGTTGCAAAGCTCTTTGATTATGCGTTTGTATGTGTCCACTTTAGAAATTACTACTACTAATAATTATTATATAAAAGTTCGGATGCAACATATCTAGTACCAGACAACTTGTCGTTACTAGATATATCAGGCATGCCCTAAAATTAGGCCTATATCATTAATTGAAACACAACAGGGAATGCTATATATATATTGACTTTCTCATACTAACAAAAAACTAACGAATGACGCGTATGAAAGGGTGGGCTAATCAGGTAAGACTTAAATTAGAGTGCTAGCGTATGATGGTGTTTCCATCCATGGATTAGACACGTAAAGACAAATATATATTACCAAAAATTATTTGCCATTGCATTAAAAGCATATATTCTCAAGTCAAAATGGATCTATTCTCTTGTGCACTTAAGCAGGCTACTGGACTCTTTCACCATAAATTCTTGCAAAGCTGTGATACGACTACAATGCCCATTCACTTATAAAATCTTTGTAGAGAAATTCCACATGTTTAAGGACATAGCAAAATGTATCTTAAACACAATGCTTACTAATGAGGACGCATAAAGTGCATGAACGAGTACAGATATACAAGTTCTTAGCATGACATACGGTAAATGCATTATATCTTAAGTGCTGGCCTACTTGACTTAGGGTTAGTGCATTATATCTAAGCATCTCCATCTTCTATAATTTATCATTTTATATGGAATATCAGAACCAACAAAGATTAACCAGCAGGATTAACTAATGATTCAATTCCACAATTCGTGTGTAGTATTAAGTCAATAATCACCTGAACTTTCCCATTACTAGTTCCGACTGCAAGATGAGTACCACGCTGAGCCCACCCAACTGAACAAACACTATCATCCACTCCCAAGTCACACAACTTGGTCACCTGTAAGTATCAAACAAGAACCATATCAATCACACAAGAACCCAAAAACACAAATTCAAAACCACAAGAAAAATATAATAAAAATCAAAATCACCTTGCTACTGCAAGCATTCCACAAGTACACACAATTACCCAACCCCACAGACAAAACATTATGAGCAGACCAATCGACAAGATTCAGATAAAAATCATCCTGCAATGCAGGTGCATCCAATACCTACAAACCACATCAAAAACCAATCTTTCAACATAATTCACTCAATCAATTAAAATGGCTATAAACACAAACACACACATATAAAGAATGGATCAAAAGGTAACCTTATAAGGGGATCTCGGAACCTTCCTCGCGGCCTTAACAGGACTATGACTAACCCCAGGCAACTGATCATCAGTCTCAAAAGGCAATAAAGAATGCAAAGACTGCCTAGTCTCACTCTTAAACCTAAAAATATTTCTTGCCGGCGAGGCCACCGGAAAATTCCTCCCACCGACGGACTTATCAGGCGTAACCGGGGGCGTAAAGCCGGAATCAGGGCCAAACAATGCAGTTCTAAGAAGGGTAGTATAAGCGGCAGAAGAAGAAGAAAGAGGGTCATCAGAATTAGTGGGGGGAGAGATATTAAAGAGATTGAAATTAGAAGAAGATCTACTGGGAATGAAGCGATCACCGACGATTGTACGAGATGGGGAGGGTTGGTAACCTAGAGAGAGACGAGTTGGGGTAGTGGGGTTGAGAGAAAGATTGGGTCTTGATGACATTATTGAGGGGATTTTAAGCTCTGACGATGATGGGGTTTGGGGCAATTGGGGTGGAGTCTCTTCCATGGCGGAGAGATTGATGAGAGAGAGAGAGAGAGGATTTGTTTTATGTATATGTCGCGAGAGAGAGAGAGAGAGATTTGTTTGGGGTAAAAGGGGGATGAATGAATCTTGGAAAATTAGAGAGGATTAATTTCTAGTAGGGGAGGGAGGAAGTGCAGGCTGTTAAATTTCCCGGGAAAAAAAAAAAACAACAAACCGGGGTAATTTTTAAGGTTACTTACCATAATGGTTTTTACCACTTTGTGTTGACATTATAACACCAGATATAGCTATAGTTATGTTGAGATAACTGACAGTAATAGATAATGGGACCATTTAACAAGAGAGTTTGCAAGTATGGATACACTGGTCTTGATTTTTAATGGATTGTATAATTAAGTCTAACATATTACATTTAACGCTCAATTTTATTTAAATTTAATGAATACAAATAGGTTTGGAACTCTGATATTTGTTCCCAACAAATGCAAAATGAATGTGTTCAAAATTTATTGGTCAGATTTATAATAAAAATATAAAAATGTCGAGCGTACATGGACGGTAATAATTTTTTTTTTTTTTACTAACTGACATCTGAAAAAATTTCAAGTTTTTTTGGGTCCCAAACACTATTTTAAATAAAATGTTAGGAAATCTAATATAGAGAATATTATATACTTTTTTGAGTTAATAAGATTACATGTACTCATATGTTAGATTCTTGCTTTTTTTTTATTTTCATGTCTACATATAATACAAAATTACAAAATCTAAGAATAAATTTAAGAGAGAATATTATATACCTATTCGTATTAATAAGACTAACTTAAAGCCCATGCGATACATGTGTCTTTATTAAAAAATTTAATTTTATTATTGTTATATATGATCTAATATAAGTGATTAAATATTAAAATTAATTAATATTTAGTTGTTATTTTATTTCGAGTGTTTTGATTTCTGAAAATGTAAATAGTATAAAATTACATGTTTAATGAGATTTGAATTATATACTTTTTTTATATCTTTAGAAACAATAATATAAATATTAAATCGAATATGTTTTTGGAAGAATCGAACTTAAAAACTTTGTTGTTTAACATTTTTAGTATTTTGATCTAACGGCTATAATCTTTTAATTTGAAAGATCTAACGGCTGTGATAAGGGTTGATCAAAAAATGGGTTTAACCAAATTACAAATTATACCTATGTTTAGTTATTATATTTTAGTATAGAAGTATAGATTACATATAATTATATGATAGATTTTTAATTTATTGTAAATTTCATGTTAGATTCTATTTTTTTTACTTAGTTGATATTCAAACTAAAATATAAATATAATTTGACGTCGGATCCTATGGTTTTTTTATATATAAGAGTATCTTTTATAAAGTAATAACCTCATCAACTATAATTATTTTTTTACTAGTTAAACACATTCACACACTCCCCCAAAATTCAAAACTCGAAGCAATTAAAGGTATCTTTTATGAAGTAATAACCTCATTAAGTATAATTAAATTTTATTTTCGCTAGTTAAACATACGTACACACTCAATGTCATATACTCCACAAGATTCAAACATTCGAAGCAATTACAGCCACCTTGTCAAAATCTACAAGGCGGGTTTGTCCTCAACCCATATCCAAACTAAATGCTAGATATCATCATTTGGGTCGGTGGCTATTGCAGTGATAAATATCCCCCAAATATAGCGTTTAAAAGGCATCCATCTAAATTGATTAAGGGTCTACAATAGTTAATAAAGCCCTTTTTCAAAGGCCTTAACAAATATATAACTTTAAATTCTCATACAATATTTTATATTTTTTTTGACAGCGTAGTTTGGCATAACTTTCATAATTTCATTTCCATAATTATATACTTTCTAGATCTTTCCTTTTTTTATCTCAAGCTTTACTTTCCTCAATGTCTTATATACCATAGATTCTAAAAATATTAACTGGCCAATCAGGGTTCATTCTAATTTCTTCTTTATACTGTTTAGCTATGCAGGTAGAAGTGACTTTCTTTTGGTCCAAGTTCGGTTACATGTGTGCTGGTTGTTCAAGGTTTTAGTTTGAAAAGTTTTGGACATCTGTTGTTGTGTTGCATAAACCTTCCAATTGCAACTTTCACAACATATCCATTTGATCTTATCTGTGTGATTCATCTTCAACCTAACATCTCTTTGATGCACAATGGTAATATCTCGTTGATTGCTATTCTTGAACCTCTTCACTATGCTAATAAGATTCAGGAATTCTCCAACAGAATTAGTTTTAACTTTTAATTGGTAAACCAAAAGGCAGATGATAAAATATGGCTCTGTTGGAATCATGAAGTTCATGTAGTGCTTGTCGGTGCGTTTGAACAGTGTATCGCAGTCGACATCGGCTTCCTTAATTCTGATCGGGTAAGGCTTACTGTTCTTTATGCAAAGTGCTCCATTCAACGAGTTCCGACATCTTTAAAAACTTGTTCGGTTATAAAAAGCATCCCTAATTTGAATAGTGGGTCATCCATACTATTTCTTTATTGAACTCAGGGTTTTATAGATTATCATCATCAAAAGAATTGACTCTCTCATCACTGCTATTATACACACTTTCAGAGCTTTAATCTTGAATGTCTTCTAAATCACTCACATATGTCTGAGCATTCATGTTATTATCATTATTTTTGCTGCAACTTCCCTTCTCAAATATAGGTGGTGAACTACCCTTCTATGTAATTTTTTTACAGGCACACCACCTTCTTCCCCTTCCTTTTTTTCCAGGTTGTTTATAAGGGCTTGCAAACTTCTTACCCTTATTCTTTTCAGGTTCTTTAACAGGGCTAGCCACCTTTTTCACCTTTATTCTACCAGCCCTTTCATCTCTCATCATAGTTTCTCGTACTTCTTGGTTGACTTGCATTTTCAGTTACATGCACTTATGCATGAACTTCATCACCTAAAAAAAATAGAGCATCTTCTGTATTATTGAACAAACTTTCAAAAATGTACATAATTACTACTAGCAATTGTAAATAAATAGTTTATACTGAAATGAACAAGACAAAAAAACTTACTCTTAGTATGGGACATCTGCTTCTTCTCCTAGTTCTGAATGAAGGGTTGGGTGGAGGCACTCTTTTTACCCTTCTAACAGGAACTGCCTTACCATCACCTTCATTTTTCTCAACTTGATCTTCCTCAACTTCATTTTCTATTCATTTTCAGAATGATTAAAGTCAAAGTTTTCATCACTAGAATCGTTATTATCAACAGCTCCATTAGTATCATAATCATACTTAGAATTTTTGATTAGAATAATATCATGATTCGAATCTTCAAAATCACAATCAAAGTAGCTCATTTTTTGGATTAAGAAATGTAGCTCAATACTAATAAAACTTACACCTAACCGACCAAATATTGCATCAATTTCTTCCATTTTCATGTCAACTACACTACACATATCAAAGTAGACATCTTGTCACTAGCATATTCACTACAAGACTCGTTGAAAGATCCATCATGAAATTATTTGCATGTAAAGTATGACGAAGTTACTACAAAAGTCAACCAAAAATTATGATTACAATTAAATTTTTTCTTTCACATTCACATAATGCATTTTCAACTGTTTGGTAAGAAAGAAAATAAAAATGACCTATTTTACCAAAAGAATAGCATTCAAGGCAGACAACAACTATCTTAAATAAACGAAATTTGCCCTGGAGTAAGCAATAACTATAAAGTAGCATAAAACTGAATAAACACATATGGACCACTGTCATAAACAATACTATAAACCCAAGAACAAAATGCATACAAAATAGTTAGAAAAAATTTAAGAACAACAATAACAAAAAGAGAATGGATGATCAAGAAAATTTGCCTCCATATTAGGTTGAAAATCGATATGAGAGATTTTATGATTATACCTATCTGCAATAGGTTGCTCTATAGTTTAATCTGTCTTTATTCATTAACTTTCATAGTAATATTTATAATACGTTATCAACACGAGTCTCTGCCCAAGCTACGATCCGTTTTACTCAACGAAGGAGCACGAATCTTTGCACGAGCTTATATTCAAAAAAGAAGGTACAATCGATTTTGCTAGATAAAAGAGCCCAAATCTCTGTACGAAGTTAAACTTGAAAAAAAAAAGGTATGGTCCGTGTGTACGATCTATTTTATTTGACCAAAAAAGGTACTCCCTCCGTCCCAAAAAGAATGACCCTTTGACTTTTTCACGCATTTCAATGTGCTTGGACCGGGTACTTGTAAATAATAATTTTTCAATTTTTTTGTTTTTTATTTAAATATAAAGTTTATATTTTTATACAAAATAAAAAATTGGAAAATTATTATTTACAAGTACTCGGTCCAAGCACATTGAAATGCGTGAAAATGTCAAAGGGTCATTCTTTTTGGGACAGAGGGAGTACTATCTAACTTCATTAATTTTTAAATTTTATAAAAGTTATTATTACCATGCCCGTTATTTATATTATAGCATGTCATTTATTATTTTGTGCTATAAATAATATCATTTGCTTTATGATTAATTGTTATTGCTTTGATGTGTCATGTTGTTATATCATGTTTTAAATATTTATTTTACATTGAGAATGGTGAATCTTGCAAAATTAGAGTTTGTTGCATTGGATGTGTCTAGGGATAATTATCTATCTTGGGTGCTTAATGCGGAATTACACCTTAGTGCTAACGGGCTAAAAGACACCATAGAATCAGGAAAAACCCCAACTGTTGAACAAAATGCCAAAACTATCATTTCTCTTAGGCACCACGTCCATGAAAAATTGAAATCTGAATACTTGACAGTCAAAAATCCACTCACCCTTTGGACCAATCTCAAAGATAGGTTTGATCACCAAAAACTTGTCCATTTACTGCATGCCCGTTACGGCTCGATTAATATAAGATTGCAATATTTTAAATCTGTTGTTGAATATAATTTTGCCTTGTTTAAAATAAGCTCAAAACTAACATTGTGTGGTGAAAATATTATTGATGCTGACATGGTAGGAAAGACCCTCTCAACCTTTCACCCCAACACTATGATTCTGGCACAACAGTATAGGGAGTGTAATTTTCAGAAGTATAGTAAGCTGATATCTCTCCTTCTTGTTGCTGAAAAGAATAATGAGTTTTTGTTGAAAAATCATCAGACCCTTCCCACATTCTCTGCCCAGTTACCTGAAGTACATAACACGTCATTCCAGAAGAATGAGCGTGTGAAAAGGCATAGAGGAGGACGAGGTTAAAAAAGATACCGTGGGCGTGAAAAATTTCGAGGCAGGTTTCAGAATCATTACAACTCCGGCCACCTGAAGTGGCAGCGTGATGGTTACAACAACTCTGACCATAAAAAAGTGGCAACGTGGAGTGCCAAATAAAAGGAATGCACCACAAGAAGAAGATACTAGGGATATCTGTTTCAGATGTGGGGCTCATAGACATTGGACACGTACTTGTCACACACCTAGACATCTAGTTGAACTTTGCGAGTCACATAAAAAGAATAATGGAAAAAGGGTGAACTTCGTTAATCATAATCTAGGTGAAGAACCACACAACAAGACCTTAAATGAACTAGATATTGGGGCAAACCTTTATGATAATTTAGAAGACTTGTTTTTCATATGCATATTTTTGATGTTATACTCTATATGTACTTGTTTTAAAATTCTGATTCTATGTATTAGTTTTATGTTTGTGTGTCATGTACTTTATTTGTCTTAATAAAATTGTTGTTCACTTATATGTACACATCATAAATATGGAAGATATATGCATTGCTGACTGCGCAACCACTCACACGACTTTACAAAATCAAAAATATTTCTCACAATTGACTAAAACCAACTCACATGTTTGGATGATTTTGGGTACATCAAATATAATAGAAAGTTTTGGGAAAGCCAGTTTTATCCTACCGAATGAGACACAAATTCACATACATGATGCTCTATTTTCTAGCAAATCGACTAGGAATCTTCTAAGTTTAAAAGATATTCGTTTTAATGGGTTTCACGTAGAAACCACTAGTGAGAATGAAAAAGAGTATCTTCTTATCACCTCAACTACCTAAGGTCATAAGAAAATTTTGGAAAAATTATAATCAATCTCCTCTGGATTATATACTACCCAAATTAGAGTCATTGAGTCTCACGGTATCACCATCTCCAAAATCATAGACCCAAAATCACTCACCCTTTGGCATGAAAGACTTGGTCATCCAAGAGTATCCATGATGCGTAGTATAATAGAAAATTTGGTAGGACACCCTCTTAAAAATCAAAAGGTCATGTCACGTGATAAACTTCCTTGTTCAGCATGTTCTTTAGGAAAACTAATTGTCTGACCATCTCCAGTTAAACTACAAACCGAATCTCCAAATTTCCTAAAAAGAATTCAAGGTAAAATTTATGGTCCTATTCATCCATCATCCGGCCCATTCAGATATATCATGATTCTAATCGATGCTTCAACTAGATGGTCCCATCAGGGGCGGAACCAGGAATCTAACATGGAGGGGACCAAAGTGATAAAAGTAGAAAACATACCGATTTATTTGAGATGTGTGCGCCTTTCCTTGTTGGAGAAGAGATTTAAGCAAATCAAAGTAGGGAACATTCATGTCTGGAATCAAGATAGTATATCGCTTACAGAATGATTTCACGTTCTCTAAAAGACACTCCCAATCATCACTTCTCAAATTTTGAATCAGCACCTTTGGAGTGTCCTGAGACTTTTGTTGTAATGCTCGAAAAAGTAGATCAGTAATAGCCATTATCTCCTTAACTAGATGTAAAATAAACACAAATTTATAAGACATTGACATTTTAATAGCACTTAAAGCATCACTTCATTGAACAAAAGTTGTCCCTTCGGCAGCAGCCTTAAATAAAACTGCACGAGTAACACCATACATTCTTATCAAACTACATATAGTAGTGAAATGTGAACTCCATCTAGTATCTCCAGGACGTTGTAATGTTCCAATTTGATTGAGACCTTTACCCGTCTGAATCTCTTCTATTTCCTTTAAATGTTAAATTTCAGCAATTTGATTAGCTTGTAACTCATCATGCCGTTTAGAAGAACTAGTAACCGCATTGATAAAAAAAAAGACCAGATTTTGAAAGAAAGTGTGAATCTGAGGTACTTCTCTTGTTGCAGCCAGAAGTGCTAATTGTAATTGGTATGCCAGATAATGAATGTAATATGCATAAGGACAATCTCTGAGAAACAATGCTTGCAGCCCATTCCACTCACCACACATATTACTTGCGCCATCATATCCTTGACTTCTTATGTTCTTGACACTAAGATTATGATGAGACAAAACAGTACAAATTTCGGTCTTTAAAGTTAAAGAAGTTGTATCTTTAACATGGACTAAATCTAAGAAACGCTCCCTCACAAAGCCACTTTTATCAACAAACCTAACCACAATGGCCATTTGCTCCCTTTTAGAAATATCTTTGGATTTATCCACAATCAAACAATATTTTACATCATCAATTTCCTCACGAATTAAACTTTGCACTTACCTAGCATAAACATGTAAAAGTTCTTTTTGAATTTTTGGTGAAATGTATTTGGCATTTTTTTGGGCTTTATCTAAAATAATTTCTTCTACTTGAGGATTGTAAGAAGCCAAAAGTTTTAGCATCTCAAGAAAATTAACCTGATTCTTGGAGTTGCAGCTTTCATCATGTCTTCTGATTGCACAAGCTTGGAATGTCAACCACCTGATTGCATTTATTGATGTTTTAAGACGCATTCGATTTCGTTTAATTTTTTTTGCACTTTAATTTCTCTATGTTAGATAATTTGATGATCAGTATTTAGCACTTAGGCAAATCAGAGTTTATCATCAGCGTTTGACAGATTGATATCAATATTTGATATCAGTATTTGTTATCAGCATTTATTCTGTCAGACTCTATGGAAGCAGTAAATCATGTTGTGATTTATCTGATTGAAGATCTTGAAGACTGCAAGGATATGTCGGTTACTCAACATATGGAAAACAGCAATCAATTATTAGATACGATCTGTATCTAGTTATTCTTATGTAATCATATCAGTAGTAATTGATTGTGTAGCTGTGTATTATATAAACACAGATTAGGTTAACACTATATGTGTTAATTATTTTTTTATTATTTTGTGTAACCTAGCAGATCTCAAGAATACTTGAACATTCTTTGAGAGAGCACTTTATATTATTGTAACAGTTTTTATTCTTCAATACAAAAATGTTTATCATTTTTACTTTTAAATTTCGATTTGATTATTCTATACTATATTCACCCCCTCTACAGTATATTTGAGACCTAACAATTGGTATCAGAGCTATCTTTTCAAGCATATACAGTTAAGATCCAACAAAAACAATCATGTCTGAAAAGAATTCAAATAATCAATCCTCTGGGAACAATACTAGCAGATGTGAGGCTATTACGGTTCCTATGCTAAAGGCAAGTGAATATCCCACTTGGAAAGTGAAGATGGCTATGTTTCTGGAAGCCACAGATCCTGAATACCTTGACAGGATTTATGATGGACCACATGAGCCAAAAAAGCTCTCTGTTACTGTTGGAGATGCACCACAAAAGGTTGTTCCTAAGGAGAAGAAAGATTACACTCCTGAGGACAAATCTTCAATAATGAAAGATGCAAAGGTGAGACATCTTTTACATAGCAGTTTAGATAATGTTATGTCCAACAAGGTGATTGGATGTAAAACAGCAAAGGAGATTTGGGATGCTTTGGAGGTAAAGTGTTAAGGAACTAAGGCTATCAAGAAGAACATGAGAACAATACTCACACAGGAGTATGAGCACTTTGATTCAAGGTCAGATGAGTCACTGACAAAGATCTATGACAGATTTCTGAAATTGCTGAATGACTTATCATTAGTTGACAAGGAATATGATCTTGAAGATTCAAACCTAAAGTTTCTTCTTGCACTACCTGAGAAGTGGGATTTCAAATCAACAACCATAAGAGACAACTATGATCTTGATGAGATGTCTCTTGATGAAATCTATGGTATGCTCAAAACTCATGAACTTGAAATGGAACAAAGGAGCAAAAGAAAGGGAAGCAAATCAAGGTCTGTTGCCTTGAAAGTTAAAAAGAAAGTATCAAAAGTGGAAGCTGTGAAGAAAAGCCATTCTAAGAGAAAGGTAAAGGTTGCAAAGTCTGATACTGAGTCATCAAATACTGATGATGACTCAAATACTGATAACTCCACAGATACTGATGGAGATACTGATGATGAAGAGATGATGCAACTAGCAGCTTTGATGGTGAAAAGCTTCAAAAAGATGGGGTGTAAAGGCTTCAGAAAAGGAAAGAAATTTTCCAACAGGGGCTCATCTTCCGACAAAAGGAATTTCAATAAGAAAGATGGAAAAGAGTCAAAATTTGCAAAATTTGACAAGTCTAAGATCAAATGCTACAACTGTGATGGAATTGGGCATTTTGCAACTGAGTGCAGAAAGGCTAAAGTTGAAAGAAGCAAGGCTCTCATCACAAGGAATACAGAATGGGCTGATTCTTCAGATACTAATGAAGAAGTCAATTATGCACTGGTAGCAAATACTGATGACTCTGCACCTCTGGAAGAAAAGGTACCTCAAACTACTCTTGCTTTTGATACAAATGATATTTCTGAGTTGAGAAAATTTCTCAAATGTATGCATG
>PHNY01299181.1:2302-13122 GCA_003724115.2 Anethum foeniculum
TGAAAATATAAACATTGAAGAAGAAGAATGTTGTAGATTGAAAAATGTTCTAAGTCAGATGTCGACAAGTCACATGTCAAGTTATATCGCGAACTGTTCATACTTATAGAGAAGTCTATCGTGAAGGCAAGCTTAAGAAAAGTCTACCGCGAAAGCAAGCTTATAGAGAAGTCTATCACAAAGTCAACATGTAGAGAAGTCTGTCGCGAAGTCAGCCTATAGAGAAGTCTGTAGCGTAGTCAGCCTACAGAGGAGTCTATCGCGAAGTCAGAGTATAGAGATGTCTATCGCGAAGTCAACTTATAGAGATGTCTATCGCGAAGTCAAAGCTATAGAGAAGGCTATCGCGATAGAAGCTACAGAAATTTATATCGTGAAGTCAGATCTCTATGAGAAGATATCGACAAGTTCTTATCACAACAAGGACATCTCTACAAGGGCTCATTACTTAGAAAAATTCGACAACAGTTCCATTTGCAGAGTACAAATATCATGAAGATTCAAATCCACAGTCAACAAACCATTTTATCAGTAAAATGGAAATCTACAAATGTAGCTTGAAAAGTGCAAGATCAAAGGCCAAGATTAACTGGACAAAGGAGTGTAGCAGACCTGCAAGATAGTCTGTAGATATACAGCACTTAATATAGAAACAGACAAAATATCTTTAGAAAATATGTCTACTAACCGTGCATGTTAATCTATAAAACATGACACGGGACCTTTGTCTAAATAAGTGAGTGAAATAGAAAATTGAAAACAGATCTTGTATTCCCTCGAGTAGAAGCTAAGTTCTTAAATTTTCAAGAACTTAGATTTGTAGCACAACCCAACTGATTTTTGAATAAAATCAAGTGAGTTTTGATAACTGTTTATATCTTGCAATTTATAGTGGAACTAGTTATCACTACAAATATACTTAAGCCATTAAAGCTCAAACAGTCTACAATTTATAACTTGGTTTATTTCGAACTAACAAAAATAGTTTTCAAGGAAAAATCAAAAAACAAACATGAAGATATAATACAAACATGCTTATTAAAACTGAATGCAACAAACTCTGCCTCTTTTTTAGTACTAGTAACTTAATATCTATTCTCGATTATAATTTTCGTTTTTATGCTACTATGTTGGTTGGTACTATAAGCTCAATGGCTAACTTATATTAAAGGATTTAGTTAAATGAATTTATTGAAATCTAATATAAATATGCTTATTAAATTAAATACAATAAAATTTGCCTATTTTTTAATATATTAACTTAATATCCATTTGAGTTATAATTTTCATTAAAACATGTTAAATTATTTTAATTTAAATATTATCAATAATATCTATACTAAACCAAAATGAAGATAATTCATTAGTCATTTGAATAGTATAAATTTGTATCCAATTTAGGTTTACTAATGTCCAATTAAAATAATATTATAATGCACAATCATATTAGAATTATAATACACTATCAACATCATATTTGAAATAATATAATTTTATTCAAAAAATTAATAAAATATAAATAAAATTATAAAAAGTAAAATAAGCTCGTGCATCACACGGGTTGTTAGCTAGTACATAATATGATCCGGTTATTACTTCCATGAAATACTTTATTCAATAATAAATTCATTATATGGAGATATTAAGTAAATGAAAAATATGATTTCATTTAATCTCTTTTTAGTGAATCTCTGACGTTAAGATGAGTACCGAAATTGCTCCAATTCATTTCTTTTTTGGATTAAGTCTAAATATACTCATTAGTATCTGTTTCATATAAATATTTGATATAGGCGAGAATCGAACCCAAGACCTTGGCGACGAAAAAGGATAGTTCTACCATTGAGTTACTCAAAACCCATTGTTAGGAATCATATGTATTTTTGATGATAACTCAACACTTAAGCATATTTTGTGTAAGTCATTATGTAGCCTGTCAATGGATAATACCTATATTGATTATTCATTGATAAGGTAGCTTATTTGTAGATGATTATTTTCGTAACTCATTTAGCCAAGTTTTGTTAGTAGTTGATAGGTTAGTTTGATCGATGGATAAGTCATGTTGACTTTCAATGGATGTGTTGATGGTTATGGAGTATAGCTAATGACTATCAACAGTTTGTCAGAAGGATATAAGTTCAGATAGCTATTGACAGTGACTTAACAGTGAGGAATAAGACAAATCTGACTGATCACATGGGTTGAAACAAGACTCAGTTTGAAAGAGGAAGCCAATGCAGAGATTCTATCTGCATGGGAATTCGAAGAAGAAAGAAACATTATATTCTTATGCAAAACAAATTGGAGGATGCAAAAATGCAACCTATCAAAGAGAAATTTATTCGACTTGATCAAGTCACATGAGAGGGAATGCAGGAGCATCTTACTGGACCTAGAAAATAGAAAATCTTTGTTTTGTAGTAACTTGTAACTTGGTGATATAAACCAAGTGTAGCATTGTTAGAACTCTAAGAAATAATATCAACACAAGTGTATTTTGAGTGCAAACAGAGAGAGTTCTTGAGAGCAAATACTGTACATGCAGCTGTGAAATTACCTTGTAATTTACACAGATTATTTCTTCAATATATATCTCAGGTGGTGAGCTCAAAACAAACCACCAGAAATTTTTATATCTGTGCTTTTTATTTCAGTATTATTTCTATTCCTCTCAAATCAACAAAAAGATCAAAAAGAGTTTTAAATTTGTCTTGATTGTATTCAACCCCTCATGTACAATCAAGTAATTGGAATGTTAGTATATAACACCCATCCAATTCATTTTTTCAAATTTTGTAAAACTTTTGAATTTCAAGTAACAAAAATAAAAATAAAATCTTAATTATCTTAAATTTTTCTATTTTTTATTCAGATAAATTTATATATTCGAAATAGAAAGCATTTAAACTTATAGTAAAGAAACTTTTGTATTTATGACTCATACATTAAATTTAAAATTTTCTTTTATTCGAAATAGAAAAAATAATAAAGAATTTTTTTAAAATATTCGAAATTTAAAAGATATTCAAATTAATAATGATGGAGAATTTGAGATCGTTCCAATACTTTTTTTAATATTTAGAGTTTTTCAATTATTGGTATCCAATCATAGAAAAATCTTGACTATTTTAAATTTTAAATTAAGTTTAAGTATATTGTTAGTGTAAGGGGCCATTTGACAAATCTGAATCATTACAATTTCTTAATAATTAAAATTCTGAATTTTGAACAAATAAGATCATTTGATGATAAATAAAAAAAATTGAAAGCTGTTATTTATTATTTTTCCTGTCATATAAATTAATATGTTAAATAATTTATACGTATATAATATATGTGAAAAATGTTAATAATATTTTTATTTGTAAATACGTGATAATAATTTTAATGTAAATAAGAATTTAAATATATCTCAAAATTAAAGACATTAAAATTAACAAATGACCCCTTATGTTTTAAGTTGGTATTAAGTTCACATAGGTTTTATTGTTAATTCACCATTTTCAAATGTGTGGATTACACCGTAATATGCTATACCAAGGCTGAATAAATAGATTAAGTTTAAGATGTTAAGATGAAAAAGAATTATATAATTGGGCCCGACCCAGAAATGAATTTGAAGTTGTACGTGTAACTCCTTCACCGATGAAACTAAATGTTATCATTACTGTTGGGTCCCAAATCTGGGACAAACCCTTAACGCGGTGGAATAACACCTGAAAGAAAGATTTGATACGTAGAACTCAGACCAAGTTCTACCACCACAAGTTATAAGCTACAACACAAGCAATAATCAAGTAAAGAAGAAGTAATTTTGTTGGCCATGTGAAAGAGTCTTTTTCTTCTTATATATTGATTATTACTTGTGTTGTAGCTTATAACTTGTGGTGGTCGAACTTGGGCTGAGTTCTACGTATTAAGTCTTTCTTTCAGGTGTTATTCCACTGCGTCAAGGGTTTGTCCCTCATTTGGGACCCAACAAGTGGTACCAGAGCCCATAGTTCAGTCTAGGATCTTGGGGGATGTATTGGGCCGCGGTTGTTACGATGTGGGTGGTTCTCCTCGGTGTGAACGTGATCGGAGATCTGTCGGGTTCGTTGCGGCTTTGCAAGATGTAGACAAATTAATGGCGGGGTGTAAGACCACGTAATTTGTGGTTTTTGGTTTGAGGGGAGGATTGTTGGGTGGTGTCAACCCAAGTACCACATCGAGAAGATAAGAGAAAATTCTCTTGTATAATAAGCAGCCAAAGTAACTCCATTAGAATGAGAACTTTTGAGAAAGTTTCATACTAATAGGGAGATTTCTTACGGATAAAAACATTAATTTTCAAGCAATGCGGAATGTCATGGCTTCCTTATGGAGACCTAATGAGGGAATGGAGATTCATGATTTTAGAGGATATAGATATTCATTTATGTTCTATCACGTTATTAGTTTAAACAAAGTCCTAGGGGAAGGATCTTGGTCTTTTAAGCAGAATACTTTGGTGTATAACGGCTAGGAAACGAAAATCTAGAGGAGGTGCAACTAAAGATATAGATATTTGGGTTCAAATCTATGATCTCCCGAATGGATTCATTTCAGAGAACATAATGAAGAGTGTTACGGATTTTTTAAGTTGTTTTGTCAAATCTGATCCTACAAATTTTGTTGGTTTATGGAAGTTGTTTATGCGTATAAGAGTAAAGATGAATATTATGAAAGCATTAAAGAGGAGAATGAAGATTAAAATGGAGGATGAAAATTGGGGCTGGATTAATTTTAAGTATGAGCGACTTGGTGTATTCTATTTTGTATGCGGAATGTTGGAACATACGGAGAGAGACTATAATATTGTTTATGCAAACCCAAATAAAGAAATTGAACGTGCATTTGGTACATGGCTGTGAGCACCTAATAAGAATATAAAAAGTAATATTATAGCATGGTGGCTGAGAAATGTGGATGTTAAGGGAAATACGACCGGGCGTGGTGGGGGAACTAGCTCGCTGGGAACGAGGAGAAAATTAAGGCAAAATTTGAGGAGATTGAGGGAATTTTGCGTGAAATAAGAGGAGATGGGGGATTGGTTACTGTTACAAAATGTAATTAGGGGATTAGAGTTAGAGATAAGGATATTTCAAATTCAAAATTAATGGAGGGAATAATGAATGAGAAAGAAACTTATGTAATTGAATCAAAAAGAAGATGTGTGGAAAATGAGTTTGGAAATATGGATTATGGACCTGAGAATATGCAGGCTGATGAGTTGGGCCTAAATTCAAAGAAAACAAAGTATATCCAAAAAAACTTGCAGATGGAGGGCTCTAAAGATCAGACCCGCCTAGCATTATGAGTCTACTCGTGTGGAATTGTCGTAGCCTGACCAACTCACGGACAATTAGATTTTTATAAGAAATTGTAAACCAATCTTGGCCTAGTTTATTTTTTTTATCCGAGACATTAGTTAAATGAAATAAAGTAAAGAGTGCATGTAAGTTAATTCATTTTGCTGGTTGTTATGTGGTTGAGGCTTAGGGTCATGGAGGGGGCATTGCTCTTTTGTGGAAGAATGAAGGAGGGGTCGAAATCAAGGCTAGTTGTAATCATTACATTGATTTTAAAGTTTCTTGTGGCCAAGTGGGAAGATGGAGGTATACTGGTTTTTATGGGTGTCTAGAGAATTGGCATCACAATCCTCTATCATTTGGTGTATACTAGGAGATTTTAATGATATGATACAAGCCCACGAAAAGTATGGGGGAATAACGTATTCAAGGGTTTTGTTGGAGGGTTATACTGACTTATACTGAGGTGGTGAATGAGTGTGGGTTGATGGACTTGGGTTTTGTAGGTAGTGAATTCACCTGGGACAAGTCGAGAGGCAGTAAAGCATGGGTAGAGGAGAGATTGGACAGAGGTCTCGCGAATCAGGGGTGCAAGGATCTGTTTCATTTGGCTGAAGTGACAATTTTTGATGTCTCTACATCAGACCACTTTCCTTTATTTCTTAAACTTAATAGAATGACGTAAGCGTAGGCGGTTTCATTTTGAAAATTAATGGATTCGTGAGACAGATTATTTAAATCTTATTTAAGATAGTTGGAATAATAGCGATACACGGAATATTATGGAGAAAATTAAATATTATTGTATGAAGTTAGAGGAGTGTGGTGGAGGAAAGGTAAAGGAGATGCGTACCAAAATTTAGAGGTGTAGAAATGAGTTGAGAAAGTATAGGTAACGTACAGATGGGTATGGGGTGCAAAAATATAGTGACGTGAGAGGGGAATTTTGAAATTACTAGAGCAGTAGGAGGTGTATTAGAAACAGCGAGCTAAGCAATATTGGTAGCGGTAAGGTGATTAAAATACCCACTTCTTTCATAAGTTTGCTTTAGGTCGAAAGCAAAATAATCAGTTAAGAGGACTTATGGATGAGCATGATGAGCGGATTGAACCCTACTTCTATGCATCCAAAGAAGTCATTAGGGGTTGATGGATTAAACCCCGTGTTTTTTCAAATGTATTGGGGAATTGTTGGGATGGATATGACTTTATTCAGTCAGAATTTCTTTAATACAGGAGAGTTGTTGGGAGATGTTAATCGTACTCTTATCTGCCTGATTCCAAAAGTAAAAGAGCCTAAATGTATGATGGAGCTAAGGCCAATATCATTAAGTAATGTTTTAATGAGAATTTTATCAAAAATTATAGCGAATAGATTATGAGAGTGCTTACCAGCTCTAATTTGTGATAATCAAGCTGCTTTCAAGGAAGGACGTTTACTTACTGATAATGCTTAAATAGATTTTGAGCTAACCATTATATAAAGAGGCGTAGACAGGGTAAATATTAGGAGGCGGGGATGAAAATCGACATATCCAAAGCATATGATTGACTATAGTGGAGTTTTATCGAGAAGATATTGTTTCAGTTTGGGTTTAAATAATTGTGGATTGAAAGAGTAATGACATGTGTGAGGACTGTTACCTATACTTCCTGCATAATGGAGTTGAGTTTGGCAAATGTTACTCCGGATTGAGGGATTAGACAAGGGGACCCTATATCTCCGTATTTGTATATCTATTTTCAGAAAGGTTAACCTCGATTATTCAGCGGAATGAAGAGGGTGGATTGCTACATGGGTGTTATATTGCTCTAGGAGCTCCAACGGTGTCACACTTGCTTTTTGCGGACGATTGTTACATGTTCTTTAGGGCTACAGAAGGAGAAGAAAGGAATATGAAGAAAAATCTACAAAGGTATGAAGGCATATCTGGACAGGAAATTACTTTAACAAGTCTAGCATGATCTTTAGTCCTAGTACGAATGAAATTAATAGGAATCAAGTTTTTGAGATTCTAAAGGTAAGGGAGGTTTTTGATCCAGGTAGATATTTGGGTATGTCAATGAGGATGGAGAAGAATAAGAATGAAGTGTTTAAATTTTAAAGTGACGGAGTTAGACAGAAGCTGCAAGGGTGGAGAGATAAGCCTATTTCGAAGGCTAATAAGGTTACATTGCTTAAGATGGTAGCTCGGTCAATTCTGAATTTTTGGATGAATCTTCTTTTGCTTCCAGTTGAGATTTGCAGTGGTATTCAGCGACATATGAATTCATTTTGGTGGGGATAGTGGAAGTAGGAATAAGGGGATCCGGTGGATGAGGTGGGAAAAGATGTGTAAGAGTAAGAAAAATGGAGGGATAGGGTTCGGAGATATGAGACAATTTAATTTGGCAATGCCAACGAAGCAAGGATGAAGGTTGGTTAATAACGAGAATTCTCTTGTGACTAGGTTAATAAAGGCTAGGTATTTACCTAATAATGATTTTCTTAATGGGTCTCTTGGGAGTAATCTTAGCTACATGTGGAGAAGTATGTGGAGAAGTATCATAGAGGCGCAGGATACTGTGAAACATGGGTGTCGTAGGAAGATAGGTAATGGAGATAGTACTCTGGTATGAAAGGTTCTGTGGCTACCGAGTGTGGAGAATGGTTTTTCAATGACTGAGATGCCGGAACAACTAAAAGATATAACAGTGAGAAGTTTGATGAAACTCGGGGAAAATAAATGGGATCAAGAGATTTTAAATGATATATGCAATTCAAGAGATGTGGACTTGATAAGAAAAATTCCATTACTTGTTTGTGTAAATATTTATTATCGTAAATATTTACACAAACAGGTAATATTTATTATCGTAAGATTCAAGGTGATCAAAGTATGTCGTAGTCAAATTTTCAGAGGAAATTATGGTCGACTAAGCTGCCAGGAAAGGTTGTTATTTTTTATGGCATGCGTGTAATTCATGTCTTCTAACAGCTATAGCTTTAATAACTAAAAAAGTTCAGTTGGATGTTAAATACCCATGGTGTATAACAGTTGATAAGGATGCGATCATGTACTGCTTACGTGCTCATTTGCGAAAGCAGTATGTTTAGCAGGTGGTTTTCAAGATATTATTCAAGTGCAGCCAAATGACAAAGTATTTGATGTGCTTCAACGGGTGTTTAATATGAGTACTATTGAGTAGATTGTGGTAATAGCTTTATTGTGCTGGAATCTATGGAACCGTCGGAACAAGTGGGTTTGGGGTAAGGTCAACATGTCACTATTTGGTGCTAGAGCAACATCTATGAATCTGTTATCGGACTGGAGGAGGGTGTAGCGGGAGGAAGTTAAGCACATCTCAATTTTGAATGCGAGTTTTAGACAATGAAATAGGCTACCTCGGGGTTGGGTTAAAGTAAACGTTGATGCTGCCAGGTTTGAAGAGCTAAATTGAATTGGGGTGGGTGCTATCATCTGTGATGATCAGGGAAATTTTTTACGAGCTAGAAGTAGGAAGATTGGGGGGTCCGTTACAACCAAGAGAAGCAGAGGCTTTAAGCTTAAAGGAGGCGTTGTCCCGGGTAAAAGAATTGGGGTTTAAGACTTGCATTTTTGAAATAGATACGAATCAGCTAGCTGATGCGTGTAAAGGTATCCAAGGAGAGTCATATTTCTACACGATTGTTCTGGACTGTGTTGATTAAGATTTTTTTCCTAGATCTACAAATGGCGCACTCATGTGCTAGCACGAGGGACATATTCTTTGTCAGATGTGAAGGAGTGGATTAATATCCCACCTGAGTTTGTTCTTGAGAGTCTCGTGTATGATTTTATTTAAGTACTGTAAGTGCTTATTTCCTCAAAAAAAATGTACTCATCTCCAATAATATTTTTTAGATTAACTCCTTAATCAATTTTTTTATATTGAAAACATTTTAAATTCACAATATTACAGAATTAAGTGGAAAGAGAAATAAAGTGTTATTATGGATATATAATATAATAATAGTTGAAAGCATAATTGTGCTGTTAAAATTGAGAAGAGAGAAGAGGCTCTTGCTAATTTAAGAACCACTAATAGTCTCTTTGAGCAACATTTTTGTTCTTCATTCTCAATATTTTAGCTAAAAGCTAGAACGAAGAGTATTCTGAGATGCTCTTAGTGGGGAATGGTACTCCAACAATGTCCAAATGATGCTTTAAAATCCTATGACACACTAAGAGCAAGTCCAAGAGATGCCTCAAATGATGTCCTAAATCAAAATTTAGGGCAATTCGATAGAAAAGGGAACTCCCACAATGTCCGAAAAGTGCTTTAAAATACTAGAACATCTTTAAGAGCAACTCTAATAGTGTCTTCTAGAGTTTCTTAACTATTAATATTATTAAATAGAATCCTAGTAATTAAAGACATTGTGTTGTAGAACAACTCCTACAAAAGTCCTTATTTTGGTTCCCTATTATTATTATAATAATATATAAAAGAGAGAGAGGAAAAGAAAGAGACAAGAAGTTTTTTTTTTGAGTAAGTATCAATTCGATAATAAAAAGCCATATATCATCTACAAAAATAATCGCGTCGAACAAACATAAACAGAAATAATAGCTGATTAGTCCATTCTTTTGGAGATACAATCACGCCATATGTTGAAGATGGTATATTTACATGTACCCGCTTCACCATATCCAGTTGGAGCTAATCAAGTTTGAGCTATCGACTATAATTGCAATCCCATAAAAACCCTTATCACTAAATTAAACACCGTACTCTCACAAACAAAGGAGGGAAACAACAAAACTCTCACCAAGGTGAGACTACAACCAAATTGAAATTACAAATAAAAGTAAAATTACAAAATAAATGCAAGCCTTGGATCCAGTAAACGAAACCACAAAAATAAGAGAAACCAGACCCCTCTAAACTGCATAAGCACCCGTTTGATCGGAGAAGACAGAAAATCCAAATGCTCCGATGGTTTTTGATATAAAATTTTTTACTAAAAAATAAAAGGAAATTAATAGATTGGGGTTTTAATAAAAGCAGGGAAATGAATATTAAATTGATAGAAGTAAGATAAGGCATGGTTGTAGATGCCTTAAAAATAAGGAACCAAAAGTGGATTCTAACTTTTTAGGGCGCCACTATCACGCTATTGGAGCACCAATTTTAGCAAATTGTCTTAAATTTTAGCTAAGAACCTTAGATAATTCATCCGTTGGAGTTGCTCTAACCTGCCCTATTTGTAAGGCAGTCTTAGTCCAACTTTATTTTACTTTTAATAAAAGAAAATATTGCTTCTTATTTCTCCACACTTCTTTTACCTTCCCTTCATTATTACAATTCAAATATATTATTAATATTAATAATAATAATAATAACATCATCATCATCATCATCATCATCATCATCATCATCATCATCATCATCATCATCATCATCATCATCATCATCATCATCATCATCATCATCATCATCATCATCATCATCATCATCATCATC
>PHNY01299183.1:2335-18971 GCA_003724115.2 Anethum foeniculum
AGGACCATTAGATTACAAAGAAATGGACGGTGTGGATTTGGTCCCCGGATCTCCAAAGATTTTAAGGTCTCCACTGAACTTTATTCTTTAATATATAGATAATGATTACAAATAATTCTATTGGGTTGGAGATCGTCCTTGAACAAGACATCTTTAGTTTTATCAAACAAATAACTTAGATTTTATTAGAAATTTTTGACTAAACTACATGTTTTGATAAGTAAAAGAATTCGGGATATACAAGTATGAGAATTTAAAATTACAACTCAAATCGTGTCATTTAAAATTCAACATGAAATGCATGTTCTCAATTGAGATTATACACATTGAATAAATATATTCATTATATACAGTTCTTCTTCTTCTTATTATTATTATTATTATTTTTGGAAATCATCGGTAGAAATTCGACATAGTAACAACCATGAAAATTTGATACTGGGTACTTCATGATTTTTTATCAAGTTAAACGAATTTTCAAAAATAAACATTTCACTGTCGTCTGAAGTCATTATTACATTAGTTAATAAATTTTTGTACAAAAATTCAGAAAGAAAGAAATATTTTCTGCAAGTATAGAAATGCGTGTACCTATATTCTCTACTAATAAAATTCTTGATTTTCTGTCAAAAATAAATAAAATTCTTGATTTAGTAATTGAACTGGCATGCTCGTGAGTCGTAATACACCCGTAAGCAAGCAACACTGAAATAGTTACCTCAAAATTTATTGATTTAAAATAAAACCAAAGGTTTTTTTTTGGTTCTGAGATTTATAACTAGATAAACAAGCAACACTAATAGTAGGGCCCCAGTGACCCTAGCAAAGTACCAAAAATTGTGATAGTTTTTTTAACTATATTTATCATTCTTAAAAAACCAACCATGATTGTAAGATAACAAATAAACATGCTAATGCACAACACGGAAATAAGGAAAACAAAGTCAATTTAAACAGAGAAAAATAGAGAAAAACTTAAAGTTGAGACCTCTAACGGCTTCCCTGAGACATAATTTAGTTTGTAAGCTCCATAATGGCAGAAACAATATCACCATCAGCAGCTTTGAGAGCTTTAACAGCTTTTGATCTCGACACCCCAGCTTGTGTCATCACCAATTCAATATCTTTTGGTTCCACACCAGTCTCATCAACATCTTCATCATCTTGAGCAATGACCGAGGGCTCAGCCTTTGGTATGACATTACTGAGATTAGGTGCTTTGAATTGCTCTGCAGCCTGACTCTGCAACTGTGAGCTCAAGTCCTCGATCTTAGCCTCACCAAATATGACATATGTGTCTGAATTAGGACTCTTGAACACATCTGGTTTTGAGATGACAAATAGAATCTGAAAGAAGAAATCAAACATTAAATACTGTAATAGCAAAAATGAGACTGCCTTGTGAAGAGGCAAAAATATGAACACACATTCTTGAAAGTATATGTTGCTGGGTAAGAAACTTACATTCTTGCTCTTTTTAACAGTGACACGGCTGACCCCAGGTATGGGCTTCATCCCAAGCTTAAGCATGGCCTTCCTACTCTTCTTCTCGCTTCGGCTCTGCTTTGATCTACCACTTGCATCTCCTTGCCCTGTCAAGAATATAATTTTCAATAACTTAGCAGGCCCTCACCTGAACTACATTCTTTAAAAACGTAACTTCAAGTTTAGGATCATTGTTTATGAAGCACATATTAGGAAATCTAATTTCTTTAAATATTCTAGATTATTTCTCAAACGAAGAAGTAATTTAAACACATTAAAAACACAATTATTGAAAATTCAGATATAGTATTGGTTAATATGCCAAGGATAGTGTCACTTCTACATTTGGAACCTAGTAAATTTATGCAAACATTAATCTGCCTCCAAAATATTCAAGCATCACTCAACTTTACTTAAGGTTACATTGACAAGGCACAATTTAATTGACTGGAAAAGATTTAAAATTAATTCTCATGTTCATCTTATGATCTCTTTAACTTAACCAGAACCATTTCATCTCCTGAGCCCAGAAGTTCATAAATAAGCAGAATTCAAGAGTAAAGACTACATTGATAGTTCATGTGCTGAAATAGGTACTCTAATTCTTTTAATCACTTATTTCTTACCTTCAATATCAACTTCATCGTTGTCATCATCCTCGTCATCTTCATCGTCGTCTTCCTCATCATCTTCAACCACCGGCTCCTGCGTATGCAAGAAGTATTTAGTCAAGACTTAGTTCACGATTTAATCAGAGCCAACATATATGTATATCAAAATATACTCAAATTTACTAATCCAACCCTTCAAGTTAGGCAGATTGAGCAGTGATTTCAACATTGTCAACAAGCAAATATCAGCAGGAAAGTCCAGAAAAGAAATGGCAGTATGAGACAAAATTTGTAATCATAAGTGTTAAGCTATAAGTTATGTGACAATAGAACAAAAACAAAACAAAAACAAAAATCAAATGTAAACAGCCGTGACATATTCACATACTAACAATGAAAACACAAGGTATAACAGACTTTGAAATCGATAGACCCGGACAGAGGTAGAGCACATACTCAACACCCCGATCCCAAATTAGCATATGCTTATAGCTTAAAAAGACTTAGATAATTGCGACACAACAATCATTAAAAACATTCACACAATTACATCAGAGCTAGGCTCCACTAACTAATTAGCTTCAGTAACCGAGACAAGGAAATCCTATACTTCAACTCAGACATAGCATATCATAGATTTGTTATACAAATATGAATTACATTACATACAATCAAGAATCTCCATAATTCAATTATCAGCAGATTTAAGATAAATAAAAACCACCAAAACCACAGTATAAAGGCAATTAATATAATACCTATAGATCTATTCAAGGTCATGTTCTCAAAGATTAAACTTTTTAATTAAAAGCATCAAAGCAAGCATAAAAGAACACACAACGAGAGAGAGAGAGAGAGAGAGAGAGAGAGAGAGAGAGAAAAAGAGAGAGTACATCGATGATTTGTTGCTCAAGATGGGCAGCCAAGAGTTCTTCTTGTGTTTGAGCAGTCATTTTGATGGTGTGAGGTGAGAGAGGCTTTGTTTGGGTAAATAATATCAACCAACCCAGAGAACAAGGAACTATAAAACCCTACAACACCTCTGTTCATGTCTTAAACTCAAATGTACACTCTTCTCGGCTCAGTCTATTGGACTCTTTACCTTATTCCGGGTCAAGGCCCAACATTGTATTTATGTGATTTTATCGCCTAATTTTTTTTTTTTTTTTTATTTAGGGTTAATGAGCAAAACAATTCATTCTATTTAGGTTTAATGAGCATAAAAATCTCCATTATTTTGATGTAAGAGCAAATAAACATCTCTGGTTTAATAAAGTTCAAATAAACTTTTTTTGATAAAAATAATGGTTTTGTATAGTCCTTATAGTTAGCTTTTTGTGTTCTTGTAATTAAAAGGTAAATTTTAATTTTAAAAAAAGGTAAATATATAAAAGAAATGAATGGAAAATTTATGTTAATATTATAAAAATATATAACTACCTTGACATAAATTATATTAAAAAATTTGTAAAACTTTTTAAGAAAATTTGGTTTGGACAAAACTTTTAACATTTGTGTATTATGTTCACACATTTTGTTATATTTTTTATTCAACTTATCAAAATTATTTCGAAAATCATGTTATGAAATAAAATAAATATTTTAGATGTAATCTAATCAACTACATTCGTTACAGCCGCAAGAAAAAACACAGTTCATGATGGCTGCATGACATAGATTTTAGTTACCTACCAAGAAACATAGAGATATCATTATCTCCCAACCAGTGATATTAGGGCTGCCAAAACGAAGAAAAGTTAAATGCTTAGAAACTATAGGATCGTATCAGACAAACTTGAAGAAAATGACATTATGCATACAAATTTTACAAAGATAGAAAGAGCATTAATAGCAACCTCGGCCTTTTTCATGTTCTCTGTTAAAGAACTAGTATCATCCACAGTTTACAATTCAACACCCAGAAATTCTAGTAAAATATGAAAACCAGTCATTATGGCTTATAATCTCTCTATACAGTACAATATCATATTTTCCCTTGATGGAAAAATATGGGTACATTGAAGCTCCAAATTTAAGACCTGCGGAATGATACAAATTACAAATGTGCAACTAACATTATACATTAGGCGTAATAATCCATTGCAGGTCTGTGCCCAGATCAATATATGCCTCGAGGCATGCTCTGCCTGGAAATTCCTAAGAGCATAACCTGCTTTGCTAGAGCCAATACAAGTAAAATAAGTTACAAAGGAATAAATTATAATTACTAGAGCATAACTACTCTTCAATTCTCTGGGCACCATTCCCCAAAAATATAAACAAGTTAACATCAATTCGGGATCCAAAATGACCAAATTGTGAAACCATGCCCCCACAGAGTCCTAATTTGTATCTCACTGTTGAGGAGAGAAAAACATTGATTGCCAGAGAAAAATGCTGCCAAGTAAGCAATTGTCATGTTCTAGCTCCGTGCTTGGAGGAATGTTTGCAGGTGAAAGATACAACCAAGGAAAATATCACAGGTATTAACCACAGTGAAACGATATTCATCCTGGCCGAGAGCTATTATTAGGATTGGGATTGTGAAGATATATTCTGGTGATGACACAATTGAACATAAGAACAAGTACAAAATATATTAGCCATCTAATGCTATAATCGGTTCCGAAAGGCTAAGCCTAAAAGCTTTTAACTCGAAATTATTTACTGCATCATACTTACAATGTTACAGCCTTCAAACAAAGGTTTTGTTGGATGAAACACCATCAAGTTTTTTTATTTATCAAGAGCCAACTTACCGATTTCTATATCGGTAAACCACTTGGGTTCTAGTATGATATAATGATTCATTCCTCCTATTATTATAAATATCCAAATTACGTTTACCCATTTAAAAAAAAAAACTGCCAGAACTTTCAAATATAGTTCCTACATTCATTATAAATAAGCTGATACCGAAAGTCATGTAGATTAGATGCCACCCTACACAATCTTTTGCCAAAAGGGTACTAGAAACTTCGAGTTTTACACCTACTTCTGCATACATGTAATAAACTACCTGCACTGCGACTGTTTACCAGCTATACTAATTCAACTGAAAGTAAAAACAAACAATTCGGAAGATAATCAATTTTCTTCCAGCTATAAAGTTTACCAACCTCCAATCTACTACCCCCAGCCTGAACTTCCAGATTTTGGAACATCTTTACTAGTACCAGAACCTGCATTTCCACCAACCCAGCCACTATTGCTAGTACCAGAACCTGCATTTCCACTGCCACCCCCATCATCACTGCCACCACCTTTACCCTTATCAGCTCCCCAACCTCCACCACCGCCTTTATCATCTCCCCCGCCATTTCCAGTAGCTCCCCAGCTGCTACTGCTGCCACTGCCCCAACCACTGCCTCCGCTACCTTTATCCTTATCAGCTCCCCAACCTCCATTCCCACCGCCACCTTTATCCCCTCCACTGCCATTTCCAGTGGCTCCCCAGCTGCTATTACTACCGCTGCCCCAACCACTGCCTCCTCCACCACTACCTTTACCCTCATCAGTAGCTCCCCAGCTGCTATTGCTGCCACTGCCTCCACCACTACCTTTATCCTTATCAGCTCCCCAACCTCCACTGCCACCACCACCTTTATCCCCTTCGCCAATTCCGGTAGCTCCCCAGCTGCTATTGCTAACACGACCCCAGTCACTGCCTCCACCACCTTCATTACCCTTGTTACCTCCACTTTCAACATCATGATTGCCACCTCTAGCTCCCCAACCTCTACCACCACCTCCCCTACCTCTATTGCACCACCACCTCTCCTACCTCCCCAACTGCTACCTCCACTTGCATCATCTGCCCCACTACCTCTACCTCTACCATCACGCCCCCTGCCTCGACCTCTACCATCGCGTCCCCGGCCTCTACCACCACCTCCACTATCCATACCTCCGAAACCACCACCGTCATTACCTCCATAACTACCATTATCACCACCACTTGCTCCCCAACCACTGGTGGTACCACCACTACCGCCACCACCTCCCCCCCATCCACCACTTCCCCACCAGTACCATCACTGCTTCCTCCCCAACCACCGGGTGCGCAACCGCCACTTGCTCCACTACCAGTATCACCACCGCTTCCTCCCCAGCCACCAGCAGTGCCACCAGTATCACCACCACTTCGCCCCCAACCACCAGCAGTGCCACCACTACCGCCACTATTTCCTCCCCAGGCACCGGTAGCACCACCACTGCCGCCACTTCCTCCCCAACCACCAGCAGTATCACTGCCACTTCCTCCCCAACCAGCAGCAGTATCGCCACTACTAGCATCAGCACCACTTCCTCCCCAAGCACCAGTAGCACGACCACTTCCTCCACTGCTGCCACTTCCTCCCCAACCACCAGCAGTATCACCACCACTTCCGCCTCCACTACCATCACCACCGCTACCTCCCCAAGCACCGGTAACACCACCACTGCCACAACTTCCTCCCCAAGCACCGGTAGCACCACCACTGCCACCACTTCTTCCCCAACCACAGGCAGTATCACCCCCATTTCCTCCCCAACCACCACCACTCCCGCCACCACTAGCATTGCCACCACTTCCTCCCCAGCCACCACTGCTTCCGCCACCTGAATTGCCACCACTTCCTCCCCAGCCACCACTGCTTCCGCCACCTGAATTGCCACCAGCAGTACCATCATCTCCGCCACCATTTCCTCCCCAACCACCAGTACCACCACCACTGTCACTCTGAATCCCACTATCCAAATCTTGTTTGTCGCTGCTTCGACCATTACCTCTTCCACTGCCATCGTAAGATCCCCGACCACGTCCCCGTCCACCATATGGCCTAGGAATACCACTTGGATGTCCATCCTGACTGCCACCATTTCTGAAGTCGCCTCTGCCTGCATATATCAATTACAGTATGCATCACACAACAGAAAAACTAAATCTAAAAGGACAGATAAGAACACCTGAGAGTGGGGGAAAAACCCCTATATGTTCAATGGTTAAACTTGTACCAAGTACTGCCATGTCTAATGCACACGATACATAGTCTGAATTAAAATAAACAATTTTGAACTTAGCATAAAAATTTAAAACTTGGCAGAGAAACAAATAAAAAGTCTTAGCATTAATGGACCATCAACCTTCCTCAAACATCATAACTTAAGTAATTACATTACTACATTATAATATGTGTTCAAAATTACCTGCTCTAGACCCTGGAGTGAATGTTTGGTCTTGGTCTGAAGACTGGCCTCCCCAACCATCACCACTGTTACTAGAACCACCCCAGCCCCTAGATTGCCCCTCCGTTGCAGCACTTCCCATTGGAACCATTGCAGCAACAGATCGAATTGACAATGCTGACTTTTGTGGATCATCAATATGTCTCTGGAAATATGCAACGAGCCGATCAATGTCCCCGAACATTTTGCTGCGAAATTTAAATCCAGTTGGGTACACACCAACATATTCGTGATGCGGATTTGAACTCCTTATATACGTCAGAATACATGTTCCAGGGTGTTCATGAGATATGCCAAAGCAATAAACAATTCTCATTGGATTCTCGGCTTTCTCAATCCTTAGAAGCTCATCAACTTCTGCTTTAGTGCCCTTTTTGAATTTACGGTAGTTAAGCATCACTTTCAGCTGAATTACTAATGGATCAACATAACGATCAATAACCTGCATTCAGAGTATAATTTTATAAGATGATGACGTATTTCATTTCCTGCCAACAGGTAGCTAGTAGATTCCACACTAATGTGTCATTGCCACACCTAGTGTAATGCACTGCACCAGATATAATCATGATTTGTTATCTGATTGGGTTTCTACGATACACGGGCGGGGATGTGCCTAGAAGCAAATATAGCCCATAAATGAGTATCTGACTACTAAGCTTCTATAGATAGAGATTACATTAAAACAATCAAGTACATATTCATATTCAGAAGAGGTTTGAAACGAGTATCAGCCCACTAGCCTCTAAGGACGGATATTACAGCTAAACAATTAAGTATGTGCCACAATTAAACAATCAAGCACATTACTTAGGATGTAACACAGTAAATGAAACATCAAGAAAGTATGCAGAGGATGCACATATGGTAACCCTATTGTATATCTTATGTGATAAGCAGTCCTTCCTTAAGGGTGTGTCTTCAGCTGAAATTGCAATGCGCTACATTTGCTGAAAATTAATATTTCGGTGAGATATAAATTAAAAGGTTTGAAGATTAAACCAGTTAAATCACATGGGAGCACAAATGGTGTAGGCCAAATAAAGAGAGCGGAGGGGATGAGATGGGAGTCTATTTGATACACCACTATTCTGGGCAGTAATAAAGTTCTAATGGGTATAAACAAACAAGACACAAGAGTATAACATTTTAAAACTCATCCTTATTTTATACGAATCAGGCTTAATCTTACTAATTCATCCTACTTGAATGCGGACTATCTACAGTATACTTATCATTCGTCACAAAAAATCAAGTGCATGGTATCACCTTGGAAGTTATGCCAACCGCCGCATCACTTTGAAAGGTGATATCCATAAATCACTAGGTATTGTCTAATACTCTAACAACCAGTTTCTAATATTTTTCAAAAACAAAAAATAAATCTAGATGCAGAAGGTATTCAAGAATATATAATGTCAAATAGACATCAAAAAAAGTTCTCATAAATAAATAATATACAACTTTAAATCAAAACAAGAATCACGTAGTGACAAGAAAAATTACACTGCCTTGTATCTACTTATATATGTTCATATGTGCAAGGAAGTTAGTACAATATTCTAAATTAGAAGTTACAAAATATTTTACAGTAGCATGCATGTAGTCTTAAAGATACAGATGATACAGAAAAATATTTTTACATGACAGAAGAAGACACAGAAAAATAATTGCTTCCAAGGTATGAAAGAAACTAACCTCATCTAGATCCTCAAATGTGTCATCCCCGATTTTTAAAGTTTTGCCAATACGGAGCAAGCTTGTGATGTCCTTGTGTTCCTTTCCACCTTCAAGTATATATTTGTGAGCATAAATTCCTTCGTAGACTTTCAGTGTCAAAGTCAAAAAGGAGGGTCCACGAGAACTCGGACGTACAACACTCTCACCAATATCCTTATCAGCCAAGAACTAAGCAAACACAAAATAAGCTTCAAATAAGAAAACCAATTGGGAAAAGCTAATATACATTCTACAAGAAACAATATTATATGACACTTTACAGCCTGATACATAATACATAACATACTTGACATAACTCTTACAAAAGCTTGTATATACAAAGCAACAAGGAACAAGTAACAAACAAGATTTGTGCCTTTGAGTTTAATGAGTTTAAGTATCGGTGGTTAATTACATACTAAATTCACCAAAAAATAAAACTTGTACTACATCCAACGTCCAAAAAAACTTAAATTGCAGTAAATACTAGCTGCTTGTGAAACACTTGCTTGGTTGCTTTCAGATAAGCATCTACATAGGTAATCTAGAGCTTTATTACTGATTTAAATATTTTTTTCAATTATTACAATAGTACAAAGTTAATTGCAACTTCGATGGTTCATGGCATGCAATCTATGAAAAGTCATGCCTGAAAAAAAATCCTAAGTCTTTACATATTTCATTTCTAAATGGACTCAGAGTTAGTTACGAATACCTCAACTGCCTCATCGGCTGTAACATTCTGAAAGCGAGGATGAACTATCATTCGTGGCTTGAAATGCTTTCTGCCAAGCTCCTTCTGCTTGCGCACTTTGTCTTGATCCACTGGTAAACTGCTATGATCCTCATGATAGTATGGATCAAGAATTTGGTGATTCTCATATTGATTATTCCTCATTTCACTTTCCTTGCAACTTAGAAATATCTGGTACCTGTTCTTCAGAATCGATTTGATTTTGCAGGTTATGAAATCACCTTCATTCAACTTTTCAGTTAAATCAGGCAACTCCTTCCAATTGTCTGCACAATCTTCCTTGGCAAGTATACCTACCAGCCCAGAGTCAAGAATACATATTGCTTTCTGGGGTAGCACCCTGCGAATTGTTGCCTGCACAGTTCTTCCCTCAGCAAGGCTATCTTCGGTCTCCCCAGATATCATGGCTTGGCTCTGCATATGGCTTTCGCCAATCTTGAAATCCATGAATTAATTCCAACCTTATTAAATTTAGTGTTTGAATTTTATTCTCTGACCGCTTTGATTTAGCATATTCATGCACCTCGAGGGACTTCAACAGGTGTGGTTTCTCCCTGACATGCTCAATTGCCATCTGCAACACTTCATCATCATCGTCAATCGTTTCATCTTGAATATCTTCGAGATATATCTCTTTTGCAAGTTCTTGCGCAAGACCATAAGATTCTGGATGAATTCTCGTATCATCCAACAGATCAATAAATTGATTACTAGAAGCAGCCATTCCATTTCTCCGGACTCGTAAGAAACCAACTGAATTGATAAAAACCTTCTTACCAGCACCATGTTCTGTCAACAAGTCTTTCCTTGTAAAAATAGCTCCACTTCTTACCAAAGACCTCACCAAAGATGCTGCCTTTCGGGGCCCAAGCCCAGAAATAAACTGCATGGTAGAAAATAACCATTCATGGCTTAATGCCAAATTAATGTCAAGCCCAACTTGATTAGTTACATCTACCATGATCTGTTCAATCATCCCAAACTTCTCATCAGAAGTTAGAAAATCATCCAAAGGACTAAGCTTCCAAGATAATATATCTTTCCCTTGTCGCCACAGTGTGGCAACCATTGCTAGTGGATTCTGAAGATAACGACCTAGAGCCACGGCTCGCTTCACAATGCCTGATAAAAGTAGAAATAATTAAAACAGCTAAAAGGCTCCATGTGCAATCAATCATACATAATCATAACATGTATCAGGCTGCAAAGGAAGCTGATTGGAAGAGATACGAGAATTCTCGTAAAGGTGAGGAAGAGCTTCATCGCCATATAAAACATTTATACCATCCATTTGTTGGCCGACATCTCTAGGAGTATGCTCCACCATCTTGAAAATAATCTGTCATAAAGCAAGAGAAAAAAATTTTGATCTGCTGTTCAAAATATAAGGCTAAATCTACCAACCAATTACAACAGAAACTAAGGACATCACATCTGAAGCTCCAATTTTTAAACTCCATTGGTCTATCTATTGGGACCATAAAATGGCAAATTACAGAACCTTATCAGTCTTAAGTGAGAGTTACACATCATCAACCCTTTTGGATGGAATCTTCCTAACAGTAAATAGAGAGAAATATCAAAGATAAAATAAGAAAGCAAGAAAAAAGTACCTCATAAATATCTTCCTTTAAACGTGTACAAGACAAATTTGCAGCTCAGAGAACGACAACATGTGGCTGATGTTCAGTCATGAACTTCAAAACTCTCTGCTGGTCATTCTTTTTACGTTGTTGATCGCTAACACTTTGACCATGATTGCAAATGGACCCAGCATGCAGAACATCCAACACTTCTCCAGATGAATCCAGCATCACAAATGTAGTTGCAGGCTTTCCCGGACCCCAACAGCAAGCCATAACTCTGGGTGCAGTTTCTTTATCAGAGCTCAGATTATGTTCCTTCCTTTGATATGGCGCCACACAAACTCTGTCCCACAACAGCTTTCCATATTCCAGAAGTAACCAACTTTTTGCTCTACCAGCCAGCAATGATCTTGCTTCTTTCTCCATTGAAGGTAGAAGGAGATCAAAAAAGGCATCCTGCAGTATAAGCTTCCTCTGTTCATTCCATAATTGAGCAGATTTGCTTACTCCATCACTAAGATAATTCTCATTTGAGTCGCTAATCAATTTGGTTAAGACAGGTTCTGGAAGCTTAATTGTAACTTTGATAAGCTTCTGCTCCTCAGCCTTGTGAATCAGAAGCCACTGTGCATCCATAAATTTTACAAGAGGCTTTTCCCGCAACCATTTTATTGTAGCATACTGATGATATGTATCTATAGCGACATTTCCCTCTGCTGTAGGACTTGTTGACACTACAGCATTATCCATATAGATGCTCCGCACATGTTTATGCACATAGGGTTCGTAGCAAATCTCAACAGCTGCCTGAAACATGTTCCCAGAATTCATAAAATAACTTTAGGATGTGTGTGTGTGTGAGAGGGGGGGATGAGGTATGTATAAAAATATATCATTCTCACCATGTGCCTAGCACCTCTAAGAACATTTTGAGGTGTTCCAAACATGGCACATATAAAATTTGAAGCTGCTTCTTCTGGGGTTTCCTTGCTATCCAACAGCTCCTCCATTCTTTACAAGAATATGCCAAACATGTGGTGTAATTAATATAACTAGAAGCAATAAACCATTAATAAATAAAAACAAGAAAGAAACCCACCATTTTCTCGAGGGATAACTGCAGCCCAAATTACTCCGAGCTATAGCCAAACTTACTAGCTAGCCCCCATAACCCTGACTTACTGCAACAACTGTACTGTGATTTCCACTTTGGCCTCTTATACTGCCCATCAATATCACCAACCTCCCCAGGTGGAAAGTGAAGATTAAACTTCAAGTCCACGTCATCAACCTCTCGTTCTGACTCAGCTGCCCTAAGAGACTTCGTGATCGAATCAAACAATTGTCGATTCAAGATGAGCCTGGTTTCATCATCTGTGATTCGGGACTCCTCGGCATATCTCTTCTTGTAGTATGACTGTAAAGCACTCTTTCTTTTCTGGAGAAGCAACCATTTGTTATCCAAATCCAAAATGGTCCAAAGTACCTGTAAAAGAAACAAGAAAAATTTAACCAAAATAGCCAATTTCATTAAATGTCAAGTGTGACATATATTTATAACCAAATCCCTGTACCTTGTGCCACATTAATGCTGGTTTTTTGTCACAGCTATTTTGAAGCTCGTCAGCTTCAAGCTGCTCTGGATCCTTAAACAGACTCGGGCATTCATCCTTTCTGTACATAGCAATAAAAGGGACCTATAGCAAGATTATGTACCAGACCTGTTAGTGGACATAAAGTTCAAGAAAACACTCAAATTATTATAGAAGACATAACTTACATCTAATTTTTGGATATGGATAAAATCCAAGAATCTCATCACATCTTCCTTGACTATTGGCAGCTCACTAGTTTCAACAATTCTTCCATACAAATGTACCATGTTTCTAAGCTGATTGCAAATCCAAATACTCTCTTCATCTATACTCGATTCAGTTGTTGGTGGTGGCCCAGTACTTTGTTCAAATATCTATAGTACAAGGAACAGTTGTTACCTAAAAACAAATAGCCAGACATGCCAAAATTCAAACAGATGCCCGAGTCAATATTTAGCTGCAACCTCTCCGGAAAATCTGTGTTACGAATAATGTCATCCTTCTCCGTCATATACTTCTCCGAGAGAATGGTCGGTTCAAATCCATCTACAATCCCTCTTTCCTTTCTTCTACCAGCTGCATTATAATATCCACCCATCTCTGTTAATCCTTGCTTGCGACGCTTTAACAGATCTTCCACATTTCCAAATATTTCATGAGCTTCCTGTAATGCCGATGAAGAGACCCCTGGCCTGGGCTTCTTATTTGTTACCTTCCTTCTAAACAATGAGCAATATGTAAGTAACAACTTACAAAACAAACATCTATATAGATAAAGTTCCATTTAACCGAACGTGTACCTCATAGGAGATCCATGCTCGTCTAAGTCTTCCTCAACAATAAAGCCAGACATATCATCCTCATCTCTGATTTTATCATCTTCTTCTTCTAGTTGCTCCTCCTCTGCAATGTCTTCAAGTTCTTCTCCTACAGTTTAAACATATATGTTAGCAAAATACACAGTAATGTACAATCACCTTTTTAAAATACTTGTGCTTACAAAGCTTTACACTTACCATCGCCAAATAAGCTGTGCTGGAGCATCTCCTTGGCCGTTCGCACACCCCTCCCTGAATGATGATCCCTCTGAGCTTTTTTTAAACGTTTAAACTTTTTGCTTTCCTGTTCAATCAAAAAATGAACATTTCGAGGATTACATCTGGCTAAGGCAACTAAGTGTCGGGGAAAAAACAACCCAAAAAATGATAGTCTGAACCCACCTCTGGACGCCGGAAACCTGTGATATTATTATCCTCGAGCAGCTCATAGTCATCTTCATCAAGAACGTAGTTCTTCTGGGATTCTCTGTAATTTCAATACAAAAGGTCATTAGCTTAATAGATATGCAAATTTATATGAAAGTTTGCAAGAAATCACTAACTTCTTCTTTCGCTTTTTTTTTCTTTTCGCTCTCTTCATCACTGTCTCCACCGTTGTCTTGTTCTTCATCATCCACTATAAAACCGTCATTCTCATATTCATCCTGTCCTGCCTCTAGTCAAGATAGACATTCATCCAAATACCATTAGAAAAGTTCAGAAATATACTTTCTCAACTGATAAAAATTGTGGGAAACCGCAAGGAAAATAACATATCAACACTACACAATAGTAAACCCAAAGCAAAAGACACTATGCATATCTCAACACTCAAGCAAGCAGTCAATTAAAGTCAGAATAGAATAAAAGCAATAAAACAGCATTTTGAGAGCTTAATGGTATGCCAGTGAGATGCAAACACACAGTACTTATCTCTTCATTTCACCGTTACAACAAAAAAAAACCCTCCCTAAATGCAGAAATATTAAATTAACCTCCCACAATTTATAAAATGCAGAGACCTTATTTAAACAAATTCCCCAAAATAAATCATCCTTTAAACAAACACAAAACCACTAAAACTTAAAACACCTACAACCCCCATACCCAATCAACAAAGCAACATGCAAAACAAATCATCCGAAAACATCATACAAACCACATGCAAAACAAAATTCATCATATAAACCCCAAAATCTCCTCGTATCGAGATGAACACATCGGAAAAAACTAAATTAAAACCTGCATTATACTTCCTAACTAAACACTCTAAGTTACACACAAACTAAAAAAACTCAAAAATCAACAACAACAAAAAAGGAAATGCACACACACGCATGTATATCAAACGGTAAAAAAAATAAATTACCGTCTTCATCATCTTCGTCCATATTAGCTTCTTCTTCATTATCATACACCTCCATCTCGTCTGTACACATAAATGCACAACGAAAAATTTAAAAAAAATCAAAAAAAATGAGATATTGAATAAAGAGCATTTAGAGTAAAAATGAGAGTGATAAATCGCGATTAATTACCTTCATCGTCGGAGAGCACGGTCGATTTTTTGGCCATTTTTACGATGAATTAGAGTAAAACCCTAGAAATTAATTGATTTTTGAGAAACCCTAGCTTATAATTTTAAAAACCCTCTGAATTTTCTCTCACTAAAAATAATACAAGGGCTCAACACAACATTTGTGGGAGTGAGTTTGTGTGTATATAGAGTGTTTGTGTGTAGAGATACAAAAGTGTGTGTGTGTATGTATCCGAGTAGGACGGTTCGTTGTTTTATTCTTGGTACAAACGGGTGCCTCTGGGGTATGATTTTCTGTGGAGGAGTCCATGGTAGTTTAGTAGGGAAAACAAATCTAACGGCTGTAAATGTGACACGTGGGCTTTTGAACATATTTGGGAATTTTATGATTTAATACGTTTTGGCAGGTTGGAAAATAAAGCTAAAATTTAACACATACAAAGTACACTTCTTTAAATTTTAAAAAAAAAGTACACTTCTTTAAGGCGTGTTCAAGAGGTTAAAATTTAGATATTTTTATATTTTAAATAAATGAACACAACTTGCAAATTGTAATTTTGAAGCCCTGTGTCAAATCAGGATACTAACAATAGCAAAAGAAGTTTTAATGATTTATTCCATTTGTGGTAAAAGTCAGAAGGGGTAGCCTGTCAATATTGTTTGTGGTATGTTGAAGCCTTGAAGGCCTGGTGCATTACTGCACCCTGCTGTTTCACTTGCAAGTTTTGTGATATACTGTATACACACTTCACCGGCATAGGAAAGAGCAAATCACATGTGTTGGTTGGGATGAGCAAAACCAAACTGAAAATTAAACAGAAAGCGAAATAAAAATCGTAAGAAACCGAACCAATAAAAATTGCACCAACTAAAAACCGCTCTGTGTTGGTTGTTTCTTTTTTTTTTTTTTTTTTTTGAACTTTGGAACTTTATAAATTTTCTAATTTGTATTTTCAAATTTTATTTGAAATACTTATAATTTTTATGTTACACTGAATAAGTATAAATATTTTTTCTTGAAGGAATCAAATATATAGTTTGTAGCTTGTATTCAATATATGTGGTCTTATTCATTTGAACTTATAGAATATATTTTCAATTTTATACAAATTTTTGACTATATTTTAAGTGATATGAAAGTAAACATAGTGTAGATTTTTCACTTGTATTATTATTTAAAATACATGAAAGGCATATGTCATAGCCTATTTGTTTAATTCGAGGATTTAACTCAACTCAAATAAGAATGTAATAAGTAAATAGCAGTCGTTCAGTCACAGGGATCTCAGAAAGTATTATTCG
>PHNY01299186.1:0-20791 GCA_003724115.2 Anethum foeniculum
TGATATCATACATCCTGACTTCAGTAAGTACTGGTTGCTTGAATAAGTTCTGATTTGTTCCTGTTTGATAAGATCTAAACACAAATCATATTAGACATGACATATCAAATATATCTAACAAATATACTCGTAATCTGTGTAGACCTCACACTTCTTTCTATATCATTAAGGCCTCCATATTTTCAATGCTAATACAATTGCTACTCGCTCCAAATCATGAGTTTGATACTTTTTCTCATGAAATTTCAATTTCCTAGAAGCATACACGACAACCTTGTCATGTTGCATCGATACACGCTCTAAGTCTTTGTAAGAAGTGTCATTGTAGATTATAATATTTCCTTTATCACATAGTAGAACCAATACTGGTGCATACACTAATCATCTCTTCAGCTATACGAGACTTTCTTCGCACTTGTTGTTTTATTATACTTTTTATGCTTCCTTATTAGTTTGATCAATGGGAACAAACTAATCCCATAACGCTCCCAAATTTTGTAGGTATCTTTAGTCTTTAATTATCCATTATGACTTCAATCTTTGTGGAATCTACTTTGATTCCTTCACTACTATCCACGTGTCCAGGAAGTTAAACTTTCTTCTACCAAACTCATACTTCGGAAACTTTTCATGTCAATTACTTTTCCTTAAAATCTCCAAAGTTCTCCGTACATGCTTTACATACTCTTTCTTTTGTCTTGAAATATGCCAAGATAACATTGCTGAAAACATTTATGAATTTATCCAGGTACTTCTTGAAAATTATGTTCATAAGATCCGTGGTTGGAACAATCAAAAACTCATTTTGTTTAAACCTTTCGTGAAACGTCGTCACTGAAATTTCCTCAAGCTTGATCTTAAGTTGATGGTGGACCTTAGATTCATCTTAGGAAGAAAAATGTTCCTTTTTAACTAATTGAACAAATCCTTAATTTTAGTAGAAAATACTTTCTCTTGATGGTCAACTTGTTAAGCTCTTTATAGTCGACATATACGGTCCTATATTTCTGTAACACCCCCAAATCCAGGATCGGGGATCCGAGTTATCACGGTCTTTAATTCCAAGAACAATACTTAACTTGAATTAAAATATATAACTACATGTTGTGACCCCATAATAATATACACACCACAACAAATTATAGTCCCAGAGATGAAATTAAAATAAGTATCAAGTCATATGATCCAGAAAATTGAAGTTATTACAGACCCAAAAGGATTAATTAATAAGTTTACATGTTACCTACAATTATATTACACAAGTCATAACTATAAATAAGTCTAATACCAAAAGCTGAATGTCTAGCCCAGCGGTAGCATTTACCTCTACCGCAATGGCGGCTACGATATCAGCGGGTAGTCGCGAGGCGCTTCCCACGGACTTGCGTAGGGTATGCTTGAGTCTGACCATCTTGCTTAGCTGTTGTTGTGTGATAAATAAAATAAAGTAAGAGTGAGCAATACAACCCACAAGATAATATATAACTGATTAATAATGCAGAATGTCTTTTTCATAATATCTCTAAAAATCTTTGTTATGCATAGTATGAACAAAGTTTTAATAGAGTTTAAACAATGAAGTTACTAGGTACTTCCACATATAATCTTTTCATAATTTCTGAAAACCTTTGCTAAACAAAGTATAAACAGAGTTCGAATTATACGCCATAAGTTAACGATACAAGGTGCTTTAATATATCTAACCTTGTCCTATTATTTTATGAAATCTTTTGCTAAAAATGTATTATCAGCGTTTCAACTTTTGTAACATGTAAAGAGATATTACAGGTAATTCATAACATATTCTCTTTCATAAAACCACTAAGAAACTCTTGTTATGTCATTTATAATCAAAGTCTCAGAATATTGTTTAAAAGATGAAGTTACGAGATGCTTCATTTTAAAATATCAGTTTTGAAAGCTCGACCCTGCAAATACTCATCGGTCACCCAACCGTAGCCTTTCTAAACCGGGGCGCTCTCGATAGTGTTGCAGAAAATATCCAATCTGGATGATGAATTAATATTTAGAGTATCACCGCGCTAGGTTATACAACTTACGATGATCAGTCGCAGTCGTACAACCCAAATATTGTCTACATGTAGAAGGAAGAACTGCTCCCAAAACTTCCTCAGGAATGAACCGCTCCCGGAACTCTTTCTGTTGGGATGAACAGCTCCCAGAACATCCTGGCCATTTGGGCCAATAAAATAATGTTGGACCGGCGCCACTCGGCCTCTTACGCTAACTCCTAGTTCGAATAGAATCTATGACTCTGAAACGTAAAGTACGCCTCCCTTTCCCCAAGTAGAAACTTGTTAATAGGACTCCACAAAGAAGTCGTATCAGCAGGGAAAGGGTAACTCACCAATATTTCCCAAGCGATGCTTGTTAATGGATTAAACTTGTCCCATGGCTTACTTCTTGACTATTGGGTAAGTAATAAAACTCTATTTCCTTATCTATCAGCAACTACGTTACGAATGATTAGACAATTCATCGAGTAGGATTTCCCATATTTTTGAGAGAGTATTCAAATCTCCTCCGTTCAGAAGATTTAAATTTGAAAACGAGGTTCGGGATCCTCTCTTTTCTTTTTTTAAAAATATCCTTGAAATGGTGCGAAAACGTTCTTCAAAAATATTGAAGGTCAAAGGTGATTTTTAAATAATATAAATCATTTTTAAATCCTTTTTAAAATATTTAATGAATATTTAAATGATATTCCGTAAATCAATATTGATTAAAGAACATGTTTGAATAAAATAATTGGAAGTAAATCCTTAAATTAATATTCGAAAGTAATGTTCATTTAATATAAATATTTACGAGTAAATTCTCGAAATAATATTCATTTAATAAACAACGATAATTGTTCGTAAATAAAATTTTAAATGAATATTCAAAATAATATTCACTTTATAATTTGATTTTTCGAATAAACTTTATTCGAATAGTCATTATCTAAAATTACGTGAAACATATTCGGGAACATTGTCTCCCGGTTCATAAATCATTCAAGTCATTGGCCCTATGCTTAAGGGTATTCGTAAAAATCTATCTTCTAGCTATCATCGGTATTATTAGCTCATAAGCTCAATGTTTAAATCATACTTCAGATATTGTAAAATATGATTTCAAAACATGCTTGCATTCGTATCGCATTGTATAACATAAAACATGTGATCACAACAATAACAGTAAGGAGGTTTAAAAACTTGCCTGATAGTCCTGAGGTGGTAGCGGGTCTCGGATCGGCCCGATAATCTATAAACAATAACATTACACGGGATTAATCATTGATCGTTTATGAAAACGAAATCTTTAACTCTTACATAAGCTAACGCTCGTTCTCAAGTTATTACTTAACATTTTCGTTTGCGCAAGCTCGGTCTATCATTTTTATTAAAATCAAAAAATAATATTTTTTAACGCTAAACCTTCACGAGGGCCTAACTAACTGCCTTTACCACTTTAATTAAAAGTTTCATGATCCAACAAGTCCTTTACGGGTTTCAAAAATAGTTTCAAAGTTGATTATAAGGTAAGGGGTGGTTTCGCGAAACGCCATTTATTAAAACGACTGTTTCTCCTAAACCGTAAATCCGTTTTACATGATATTTATATCAAAATGAATCTTAAGACATAAACTAGCTATTCATGGCAGTGGTGATGTTCATCAGTGGGGATTTCGAGTCCAAAGTTACACACACAAAGGGGTGTTGGAAAATCGTGCATTACGACGGCTATACGTTCATGATTTCCAAAATTGGAACAACCTCAGATCATCACGAATCCAACAACAACTCAAGACCACGTCTTTTACAACCAATATAAGTCAAAACCTCTTTAAAAATAACCACTCATAACAAGTACCAAGCATGGATCAACCAACAACAACAATCAGTACATTAACTTAGATAAACAGTCCTAAACATGTTTAATCCTCGCATCCATCAATCAATCATCAAAACACCTTTAAAACCCATTTCAATCCAACTTAGTACTAAGAGATCAAGAGCTTTATACCTTTCTTGGAGAGTGGGTGATCACTAGGAAGCCTTAAAGGGTCCTTATATAGCCTTAACATACTTGGATCTTCAAGGAAACGTAAGAAAAACAAGATTAGTTCTTGATGGTTACCATTTATCATCACCTTTGAGATTTATTTGGACTAGCTAGGCATGTATTTTGAAGCTCAAACTTATAGGATATCTTAGTTATGAAATATAGAAGTCATAGGAATTACCTTAGGATTTATGGTGCACTAGAGCTTGAACTTTGGAAATCCTTTTCTTCTTTGAAATGCTTGGGCCGAGAGCATGAAGAAAATGAGAGAGAAAGGAGTTGTTTTGCTTCGTTAATTTTGATAAATGTGCTAATAATGCTTGGCTTAGATATTATCTTGGATTTTCACTTTAATAAAGTGATTATGTCATGCTAATGACATCACTTCTCATCCATATGTTGATTTCTTGTGGTTTAGTGATGTCACTAAGCTTAACCACTTAGTTACAAACTAATTGATAGTTAGGACTTGGTTACTTGCTTGGTTACTTGCCTTGCCACTTGCATAAACTCATATCTTGGACATTTAATTGTTTTACGACTTGTTTATCGCTCATTCTTGTTGATCGCTTGAAGGAATATATCCGTGGTTTTATTTTTAGGGGTTCCCTAAAACCCTATTAGTATCCTTTATCCCTTTATTCACACTCTTTATAATCCTTGGATTTTCATCCTTTAATGTTAATACTTTATACTCAATTCCTTTAGTGTCTGGTGGATTCTTGGGAAAAATAAAACTGCTCGTTTTCGAATTCTGACGGCTTTTACATACACACATATTTATTAAAGAACACTAATACGGACTCAGAATTTCCATAAAAGAACTTCTATATAGTGTGGTCTGATAATATTACACATTCAACAAAAGTTACTATTTATCAGGGTTTTAAATTGTTACAAAAATTGGGGTTATTACAATTTCTATCCTTTATCACTTGTACGGGGCTAACAGTTTTCTTTTCCCATCTCATGGAAGACCCTATTCACTAAGCTCAGTCTCCTCACGAGAATATGCTCGGTCTTACAATTTCATTGTCCAAAAGCTCTTGCAACTAAGTTGCCAACTCTTTCATTTCCATGGATGTCATTCGATACGATGTCTTTAGAATTGGCACTGATCCCAGTGCTGAATCGAAACTCAACTTCTTAGTCTGGAGGTAATCTAGGTAACTCCTCAGGATATATGTCTCATTAACCACAGAGATCTCCTAAATCTTGGGTGCTTCCTTAATAATGTCATCCACACGAGTCAATATGTTGCACATCTATCACATGTGTTAGGAGGAAACACACACACATACGAGATCCAATCAACCAATGCGGAGCACACACGCAAAATATTTGACGTGGCAAACCCACGTCCCAAACTTGTATTATTAATCAAACAATTATCAATAATACAATCAATCTCACCAAACGGTGATTCACTCACACAATACTTAAGCCAAACAATGCTCAAGCATATAATCAAACAATAACACCTCAATGGTGTTCCAAACTCGATACTTGAGCCAAACAATGCTCAAGTATCTCCCAAACAATACCTAAGGCTACATCTTAAGTATTCGTTATTCCTATCAAACAATATAACTATGTATATATAGTCATCCCAAACTTAGCCACCAAGACATACCTAATCCAATTGCAATAATAATTGTCTACCCATACAATTATTATCTCAATCCAATTATGATAATAATTGTCTACCCATACAATTATTACCAATTCCAATTACATCTTGTATCACCAAGCTCATACAACCCATTGGGTTGAAACCCAACAATCCTCCCCTTCAACCCAATACTCCATATCAGATTGAACGGTAACCATCAAGACATCGACATCCGTTCGCCACTGCCTCCCCTCAAACAAGAATCCCTTCATCTCGTTCTTCCAACTTTTGAAAATCACTAAAACTCGTATAGCGACCTCCGAACTATCGTTCTTCATTATAACGGCATATCCATCTACAAAATCACGTGCATCAACCACCACGAGTGCCCATCCATCCGTTGAGTCACCCGATCCTTGCTTTCACAATCCTTTGGCCTCTTGAAGAAGAACAACAACATCATCAAAAATCTTCACCTGGTTGATCAATCCACTAAAGCAATTGCGATGATCTCTTCCTTCTTCTTCCATCTCGAGTCCGAACAAATTGATCCACGGTGCAAGTCAACCATCAAACCGCACGTAACTTTGTTAGTAAATCCATCATCGTACTCCACCATACCAATTGAATCTCGATCTTTCCTCCAACCCAATCATCACGAACACGAACCTCGGCTCTTGATACCACTTGTTAGGAGGAAACACACAAACATACTAGATCCAATCAACCAATGCGGAGCACACACACAAAATATAATTAACGTGGCAAACCCACATCCCAAACTTGTATTATTAATCAAACAATTATCAATAATACAAACCAAACGGTGATTCACTTACACAATACTTAAGTCAAACAATGTTCAAGCATATAATCATACAACAGCACCTCAATGGTGTTCCAAACCCGATACTTGAGCCAAACAATGCTCAAGCATCTCCCAAACAATACCTAAGGCTACATATTAAGTATTCGTTATTCCTATCAAACAATATGACTATGTATATATAGCCATCCCAAACTTAGCCACGAAGATACCTAATCCAATTGCAATAATAATTGTCTACCCATACAATTATTATCCCAATCCAATTATGATAATAATTGTCTACCCATACAATTATTACCAATTCCAATTATGTCTTGTATCATCAAGCCCATACAACCCATTGGGTTGAAACCCAACAACATGTGCCTTAAACACTTTACATCCTTGTTTTTAATAATCTCTTGACAGAAATTATAATCAAACCTCGTATTGGATTAAATCTATCCTCGAATCACCACAACCTTATCATCCGAGATTTTAATCTTACCTTCTTTCCTTGTTTTCAGTTTGTGCATTGTAATCTGTTAACCAGTCAATTACTAGAATTATGTCATGTTCGCCTATCTCGAAAGGTATCAAGTTTACGAAGAAATGTCAACTTTCTATCTCAACATTGCAGAAGATAAACTGGACTAACATGACCTCTATCCTAATTGGCTACTTCTATATTAGAACTTGTTCTAAAGGTCGAATTCTATATTACACTCATTAGTAACCTCTTTTAAAAGCTTCAGATCCAATCAAAACTTTAGCCTTTACTAAATGTACAAGAAGAATACCTGCAATCATTTCCGCATCTTGAACTGTATTCTTCATAGTCACATTAAATTCCCCTACATTTGGTTGAACTGGAACGGGGTTCTACCAATTCTTGGTAAATTAACCACTAGAAGTGACACCTTGTACTCCTTCTTTTCATACTTGTAATATGTAACTTCTGACTTTTCTTATTACGCACTCACTAGGATAATGTCCTATCTTTTCCAGTCCTTCCCTTACCTAATTCGAACCCTTCAAGATTTGTAATTCTCTTTTATCTTAAAAATCTTGATTCTTGGTGAAATAGTTCTAAAATATTGCCTTCACGTAGGTCCTTTTTTCTTGGGTTTCGTCTTGCCTTTTCTTTCTTGTCTTTTCTTCTTGAGATTTTACCTTCTTTTATTGGGTGTCTACAGTAGTTAATTTAAACATATATACTTTACTATAAATCCAAAACTTTGTTCCTTAATGAAATCTTTTTGCTTTTTCACTATTCATTATCCACAAATCTTGCTAACTCATCAAGCTTTTCCTCTGATTCAATTATACTCATATTCCTTGGTTCTATCTCAAAACTATAATTTCATCTAATTGGTATGCATCGGAAAAGATGCTCTTAAAATTAACCTGCAATCCTTATCCAAATATTTATCTCTTCCTTCGACATCCCACTTTCTTCTTTAATGATCATAGTTTTCTGCACCACCACTATATAAATTTAAAGTTCAAATACAACCATTCGGCTTCTGAATCATGACATAAGTGGTTGGTGAAATCTCTTGGGCTTCTTAACATTGGTATAAACATATTATAGCACGAACCTAGTTCATTAAACAAACTTGGCGTTACAATCAGCCACATTCACAATCTCTTGTTTCCACTCTTATAATCTAATTTGTATCAAATCTTATATAAATTCCTGCCTAGTCACAAGACTTTATCTACAAATAATATCCTTCAACTTTAGTAAAAATAATTTAGAAACTCAGTCTTTTGATCTTTATCAATTTTAAACAAGGCAATAACCTTCTCAATCTCTTTAAGGCCAGCTCCGGCTTCAATCGGATTTACAGCACCCTCAAATTATAGAGGACTAACAACTTAGAAAAATATAAAACCTACATTTTCAAAGGCTCTATGCTTCTGTTGCAGCCACGGTATTAGGTTAGCGGTCTGCTTATTGATGAGGGTTAAGAATTAAGTAATATCCGTTCGGGATTGGTGTTATTATTTATGGAATAGGTGTTTTATTTTAGGAGACATGGTGCTTGTGATAAGCAAGCAATTTTTTAGTAACATGCTAAGCCTTATTTAGAATCAATTTATTTATAATGATATGTTAAAAAGGAAAACACTTTAATTAAAGGAAAAGTTTGCTCAAATAAAATTTAAAAGTTTTCATCAATATATCGATACAACACCTATACTATATAATTTGCTTGCTGTATCACATGTCTAAAATAAGACAATCGAGATAAACAGAGAACACCAGATAATTGAATACATATGGGTTTAAATGAAATTAAAGTAAGAAACAGTTATAGGGGAATATAACTGTATATAAATCCAGTGCAACCATGTAATCTCTTGAATATGAGAAGTTGGGTTTGTATAAAAAAGAAGTTCTCATCAATAATGGCAGTATCTCATGATATACCCGCACCTGGTAATCATCCATACGATCTCTAACCGTTTTACGTAGTTTCATAAGTAAAAACTAAAAGTCAAAGGAACCGAACCACAGATCTTACAATATATGACTTTCCTGCTCCTTGCACAACAATCCAATTCGGTTAGTCTCATTGTCTTCCAATGCATCAAAAGCCTGGATAAGAAGAAATCTATGCTACAAAAATCAATATCACGATTATTCGATTGTAAACCTTAACCATTTCCTGAGTAGCTAATTAATTTCTTAACATTTTGATCCCTTCTTTTCAATTTCAAATATGTATCTCTCTTCTTTTCTACTAGCCCTATGGGTATCCATTAACTAATCTCATTAGTTCGGCACGTTGTCTTTTAAAAATCATATTCACTTCTTTGCAATTATTCTGTCATTGTCACCATTAGCTCAATAAATGGCCAATAAGGGTGAATCAGCTCGACAGGCTCAACAGATACCTTCACATGCTTACCGGTCTTATCAACTTCCGCTCCTGACTCAACTGGATCTTTCTCGGTCTTCACTGAACTCCTTTTTTACAGAATTTTCTAACAGATCATACTAAGATCCATCCGCCTTCCCTTCAATAGGCTCTATAGAGAACTCAAACTCAGACCAATTCTAGGTATTACGAGATCGGGATGATACAGTATAACTCTGATGGCTTTTCGATCTACCAGTGCTAGTATGGAAATGAGATAATGAAATTTATTTTAAATTTCTTAATAATCAGTTCTTTTCTTTGATATCAAAACATTATTTGTCTCTCATAGACTTTAAATAAAACTATGTAAAAAACTTTCTTTGAATCACTTAATTTCAAATCATCATTTTAATTTGAGTTTTCCATCACGCTCTGGACAATTACGGGTGATCAGCTACGTAACATCCCTATACAGGACACAAGGTCCCTCTGAACTTTCAGATTTGGGGTCCCCAGGACTAGATTCATTTCTAGTCAAGCTAGACTTATTTCCATTGCTAGCATTACTTACTTCACCACATCAAAAACTGTTGGACCGGCGTCACTCGGGCATTTACGCCTCCAATCTATACGAATCCGTAAAGAAAACCACTTAGACGGAGTTTCTATATTATTTCTAAAACATTTTTCATTTTAAAACTTTACCAACCTTTTGAAATGAAATAAGACTTTTTGAAAGTCCGAAATCATTTTTAAATTCATTTTTCGTAAATCAATTGATCAAGGTTCCACGTATATAAGGAAATCCGTAATTGGGGAGAAGCATAGGTATTATGAACAATGGATAACCAAAGTATCAAATGCATAAAGGAATGGAAATAGGCTTCAACATTTACATAAAGAGGATATCATACTGTACAAGGAAATTAGGCATAACAGGATTTAAAGTGTTTAAGGTCTAAGAATCTTACTTGCCTCAAACACGCTTTCCTGGAATCAACATAATCTTCTACATTTTCCTTCCCTTTCCTAGGTAAGTGTCCTCACTCTTCGAATCTATATGAGAAAGGACACTACTTCAGTCTCTTTCTAAACACCTCAACGTTCATCCTGAACGTCTAATACTAATCTACCCCTTTCAATACTCGTAGATAACTCATTTTCTATTACAAAACACATACACATTAATCACATAGCACATAGACTAGTAACTATTCAATCTCATCTTTAAAGTTTGGCTCTAAAACAGAAAAAAATTTTGATTTCAAAAATAGAATTCATTTTATCTTTTTAAAACTGAATTTTAAAAATAAAATCTTTTCGGTAAAACACTTGATCAATTATAAAAGAAATGACTTAATTTTATAAAATAATTTTAGTTTCCAAACTAATTAGTTTCAAGTCAAATTAAGTCTAGTCGGTTAACCCCATGTTATCCAACTACTAAACTTAACTATCCGCTAACTCGATTTGAGTATAACTTAAAACCAGTTATAATTAGAAAACTTTAGTGTAAACAAATTTATAAGCCATTGAAGATCGACTAGAACTATACGCATAAAGTTACGAGGAGTAACTTGCGAATTCATGGTTAGAGTCGTTTAGGAATCTAAGGAAAATTAGGTAGCATCTCCTTTGTAACTATATACTACCTGTCGGTCATAAACCGACACCGAACCAATCAACAACTTACTATGCATATTACGATCATCACTAACTATATACTCGAGTCATATAACTCTTTACTTATAAATACACAACCAAGTCACATTTAACAATCAACGACAAAGACCAAATCTCAATTAGGCACGTACTAGCACATTTCATCATTTAAACACATATATGCTAGCACTTTTACTATACCAAACCTAAATATAAGGTTACACATCCATTAGTTCACCTGAAGTACATTTATAAAATCTAAAATTTTACAAAATAAGAAGTACATATCAAACCATTAGCAAAACATGGTCAAATTAGTCCCAAAATATTTTCTAAACTCATTTTCAAGAATATAACCTCATTTCATATCTCATTCTCCTTTGAATTAACTTTTATTAAATATGAAAAATATAAACATATCACGTACCACTTGCTTTTTCAGATTGCATTTACCAAGTTTAAATCAACCAAAACCAATTAACTATTCACTCTGAAGATTTTGAATTGAACTTCTTCAAATGCAACTATAGTCCATTGTTAAACTTCTAACAATTACATATAAACTCGAACACATACTTCAACTAAAACACGTATAACAACCAAGCAATTGATTCTCCAAGTGACCTTTAAAAAATATGAAATTTTCAGAAATTCGGCATATAAATCAAAATTTCTTGCCAACGAGTTCTGAAAATGCTCCAAAATGCAATTTAAATAAAAAAAACCACTTATATACCAAAACCTTAATCCACAAACTCTTAAATTAAATTTAAAAATTCTGGAATCTTTGTAGAACACCACAAAACTCAGAATTTTAGATTGTTAAAGGTCACGACACCATTACCTCATATTCTAATCATTACCGAATATAAACATTCAAAATCGAAATAAAAAATCTCATTACTCGAACTAAAAATCATGTAACACTAAAATGCATCACTAACTAGCCATATTATCTCACAATCATAAACAAAACATATATAACTCGAATTGAAATACTAAAATTTGAACCTATTTATCATAAAAATTGAATCATATGCGAGCAATTCAAATTGAAAAAACAAGGTTCACATGCAAGCAAAATTATTAACTTACAATCTCATTTAAGCACTTAATCACGAACAATATACATAATTCATCGAGAAGCCAAGTCATCAAGGGACCACAAGGTTCCACTCAGGGTTTCTAGCCTCCAAACCTTCAATTCATCCGTATTCCTCCAATTAATCAAGAATTTAAACTCCAATACAAATATCTTTCAGAACCCCAATATCAATACATAAGTACATACATATATACACCTATTCCTACATACACACCTTATGAATGGAGGTATAGATAATTAGAGAAATGGGTTTGTAAATTTTTAAAGATTGAAGATGTAGAGATTAACAAGAAAGAGTGAGGGAGAAGAGATTACGAGAGAGTGTATTGAAAGAGAGAGAGGAGCCGAGAGTTTAAGAGATGATTCCACATAATGAAGAGAAAAATGGGGCTGGTTTAATAGCCAAGATTAAAAGGTAATTGCACAAAAATTTCTAATTTTCTCTTCGTTTTTTAAGCCAAAAACATCGCAAAATTCAAACTGTAAAATACATGGTAATTCCAAAATAGTTGCTAAAAATAAATATTCATCTTTAAAGCGCAGAGAATAAAATTAGCTTTCTTCCCATATTTTTAATATAATTTTTGATTGTAAGATTTATTTTATATGATTTTTACAAGATAAGTAGTTGATTAATACAATAATACTTTTAAAATAATTTTAAAATAGAAAACAACTGAAATAAATTGAACACATATTTTATAAAGTCTCTAATATCATATTATAGATAATATAACAAAAATATCATAATTTTTCATAATCCAATGATTTTATAAGAATATCTTTAGGTTATTAAAGTTAGATTTTTCAAACAGCAATACAATTTACACAGATAATAAAATTTCAAATACACCAACACCCATACGACAAGTAAGCACGTAATCGTCGTAAATAACACAATGCTTCCTCAAGAAGCTTCCAACATTCAATTCCATATTATTTTCCTATTTATTAAAATTTTTGATATACAATAAACGCCTTTTTGACGTATATTTTATTCCAAATGACCCCTCCTTCGTTTTTATCACTTAGAAACAATCCTTATGTCACATAGTGACTTATCAAACTGGAATAAAATATAAATAGACAATCAAACACTATTTCACATAAATGCACATAAAGGCACATAATATATTATACAAATTTCGCCGTCCTTACAACGTCAAATTGATTAGAATGATTCTGAAATAGTATTCCTTTCTCTTATAAATCCGTAGAGTGAGGATGCTTATCTAGGAAAAGGGAAAGCAAAGATGGAAGAGCATTAAAGTAGGCCTTTGAGTTGATTTTAGGAAAGCAAGTTTAAGGTAAGTAACATTCCTAGACCTTAAATGCTTTAAATCCTGTTTTGCGTACTTTCCTTTGAGATAATGATATCCTGTTTAAAGAACTGTTGAAGCCTATTCCCTTTCTCTTATGATCTGATTGTTTTGATTATCCATTGCTCATAATACCCATTTTTCTCCCAACTTACAATTCTTCTTATATACCTGGAGTCTTGATTACTTGATTTACGAAAAATGAATTTCAAAATGATTTGAGACTTCTATGAAAGTCTATTTTATTTCAAAGGATGGTAAGTTTTAAAATGAGAAAGGTTTTTGGTAAGTAATTAGGAACTCCGTTTTAAAATGTTTTTTTTATGGATTCCTAAAGATTGGAATTATAAAGTTGCCGAGTGACGCCGGTCCAAAACTATTTTTGTATGATATTGTGAATGGCTAGTAATGAGACTCGCATAACTAGTAATGAGACTAGTTAAAGGCTAGTGAGTTGCTTTCGGGAACCCCGGTTCCATCTCGAGAGGGACCTTGTGTCACGTATGTGGATTGTACGTGATTGATCACCCGTATAGTTCAAAGCGTCAAAATGATGTTTATATAAAATAATATGTTTGATATAAGGTTTTATGAAATGTTTAGAAAAGTTTTATGAAAGACTTAAAAAAAGAAATATTTTGATCAAATGATTTATTCAAAAAGGATTTCTTTATTAAATATCCTTTTGATGCTTTTACATTGAACCTCGAGTTCTTCATTTTTTGATCTTAGCTTTATCTTTATCCCTGACACCCTTTCTTAGCTTAACTATTTAATTATTGGTTACTTGCTAGCTATTTAAAATGTTTTGTTAAGTGAGAAGAGGTTCATACATAAGAGAACAACCAAAAAGAGGTCTTGTTATGGATCTTCACGCATAGTTATATTCTCTATGCCACCTCAAGATAACAACGTTTTGGTAGTCATCTCATGTTGATAGTTTGTAATTGTGATTGTAATGGAATCTATTTCTTGAGTTTGTAGAATTAGAATTTTGTATAGCTTCTTATCGAAGTTATCCAGGTGATTATAAGAAGATTCTAAAGTTAACTTTTGTAATTTTTAGATAGAAACTTGTTTCATAGCATTACCTTTAAAGATCCCTGATAGTGTAAGGGGTCAAGTCTATTATGCTTGATTAATTTATTATTATGAGTTATAGCATAGTGTTGTGACTACCCAATCTATGCCCTTGATTGGGAGAGTTTCACAGTTTGTTTCTAATATTTATTAAAAAATAAGTATTAGAAGAGGCGAGAGGTTAGCTAAAGATAAAGAATGGGAAGAAGATCTTAGTGATTTAAGGAATCACTAGATTATTGTTGGAGTAGTTTGTTCCCATGTTACTTATATTTTAGTTTAAGACTCTAAACAACTAAGCTATTGGAGTTGCTCTAAGTATTGTTTTCTAGAATTCTCATATTATATTTTAATAAATCGGATGGGCTCACAAAACTAAATGGGTTGGGTTCAAGTGTAAAGTTTAGTTGGGTTTTTAGTAAAAAAGATCCAATAATGAAAATACCCACAAATCTATATTAATTATTAAAAGAATGTCTAAAATACCTATATGAGGGAAGAAAAGTTCCAAAATAGATTTGGCTGAGCGGATGGCCCTATTTGTCCATCGACCATGCACTATAGAATATGTGTTATGCCTAACTTTAGCAACCACTAAAGTGGTGGGTCGGTTACTGTGTTATTTATTATACTCTACAACAACATGATAGAATTTCACTGTACTTCTCTTTTCTTATTTTATAGTTATCTTCCCAGGTCCAAACATCCCACAAAGCTACTACTTATGTTCAATTATCTTAGTATCCCAACTTCATATTCTATCCTCTATTCTGTTGGGTATATAGACTAAAATAATGTAACAATAGGACAGTTATATAATTAGATTAACAAGAACAGGCAGAAAACTAAATAACGTAACAAATCACAAAGGTAATGAAAAACAGAGAAAAGAAATCACATAGCTCTACAGAAGGTTTATCAAACTCTGATAAAACCAACAACTGAGTCACCTAGCCCTCGAGAAGACTAGACTGTTCTTGAAAAAGTTATTGCCCCACTTACGTTCTATTGGGTTGCAGCTAATAATCACCCGCACTTCAGTTCACCCAGAAAGCCTATGCTAATAATCTTTATATATTTTTTAGAGAGAAAAGAGAGAGAAAGAACAACTAGGGTTTTAAAATTGTAATCTGTGATCTGTATATATCTTAAACTTTATGTTTTGTATATATAATATAAGTCCAAAAGTAAGAGCATATATCTCATTAAGTAAAATAAATATTTTGACTTAAATTACATTTTAATAGAATTTTAGCAGAATCAGAACTGAAACCTCGATCAGAGTTTGTTAAATTCTGATCAGCACTGGTCCATCGGAGTTTATTAAACTCTGACCCCAGCTCTACTAATCAGCTTTTAGAGCCATTAAAGTTTCTTAAACTCTGGCTCATTAAAACCTGCTGACAGATCTTGTACAAATAAAGTCTTATTCAATATTCATATTAATATATTATTAAATCAGTAAATATTTTAATTAATCTTGTAGTAAAATTCCTCACCCAGGTCTCCTCGCCTAAGCGAGACGCCAAGATATTCGCCCAAAATGCCCTTTGACTCGACCCGAGTCGAGCTGAGTCGAGGCACGGCGCGGCGAGGTTGAGGTAGGTGAGGCTGCAGCGGTACATGCGCGCGTGCGCGCGCGATGCCCACAATAGCACCATGCACACCCACATGCCTTGGTAGTTGTACACTACTCTTGCACATGGTACTATAAAGCACACAATCTCTATTTACCAATTCAATGTGGGATAAAGCCACACAGCCCATTTCAAGCTACTAACTTTAACTCAATTTCTACATGGATTGCACTAAGAAAATGTCTTAGATCCAAACAGGAATGTTTAAGTTCTCATAGTAAGGAACAACCTCCAATAATTAGTTTCCAGAAATTCCATTAAGAACATATATAAAATAGGCCTTTAACTGTTCCATTTTCTAAAAATCCCCTATAAATTCATAAAGAAATGTAAATCAGATTTTAATGATGACTTGTTTTTCAGAGTTGATACTTTTTGATTTTACACCTTGCTAAGTCCCCTATTTCGATGGCTACTAGATATAGATGGAATATTCCACCTTGAATCTCTATCCGTTTGGTGTAACCACACTCTACAGAAGACGAAAAGTCAAAGTCTGTGGTGCAGATCTACGACTTAGTGACGTTAATGTTTGTGTCTCGATCCTGTTCGTTGAATGCTTCAAGAAATAACCCTTTCCTCTAATTGCGACCTCACAATTACATTAGCTTAGCTGGGCATCTCCAAAGATATATTCACAGAACAGGATTGAGTACCATTGTCACTTCTCAGTATCTTCACAGAATATTGTAATCCTTTTTCCAGTATCCTCACATGCTCAAGAAGAATAGATGGAGTCTCATCCTTTTTATGCATTAAATACTCCCAGGTGTATCTTGTATACTCATCAATAATTACAAGTGCATACGTCTTCTTTGATATTAAAATTATTTTCACTCGATAAAAGAGATCAATGTGTAATAAGTGAAATGGTTCAAGAATAGAGGATTGGGTTTTACTCTTAAATGAAGACTTTCTTTGTTTGACCTTTTGGCAGGAATCAAATAGGCCATTAGGAATAAACTGAACTTTGGGAAATCCTCTCACTAGATCTTTCTTCACTAACTTAATGACGTTGTTGAAGTTCAAGTGAAAAATTCTCTTGTAATAATTCCAACTTTCTTCTACTGTTGCTCTAATTAGTAGACAAATTTCAGAGCCATCAGTATTTGTAGAGAGCTTGGCTTCATAAATGTAACCATGTCTATATCCAATCATTGCAACTTTGCTAGTTGATTTACTGACTACTTCACAATGTTCTTCATAAAAGTCCACATGATAACCTCTGTCACAGATTTAACTCACACTCATTAAGTTACGCTTAAGTCGTGCAACTAGAGTTAGATCTTTAATCATGACATTCCCAAGATTGATATTTTCATATCCCAATCTTTCCAATGTTGCTATCTACATAAAAAATAGTTGGGCCAACTTTCTCCTTAAACTCTGATAGCAGGGCTTTATTCCCTGTCATGTCCTAAACATTCAATGTCCACAACTGGGATATTTTTTCTGTTACCTGAAAGGCTAGTAGTTAGTGTTTTTAAGGACCCAGACTTTCTTAGATCCTTTGGCCTTATTAAGTTTGTTATTATTTGCAGCAGAAGATATTTTATCAGAGTTTATGCTAACAGTCTTAATATCAGGAGTTACACATACATAAAAATTAGTCTTTTTCTTCAAAGAGGGTTTCAGTTCATAATAGTTATAATACAAACTGTGATACTCTTTACATGTGTAGATAGAATGCCAAATACTACCACAATAAAAATAAGGATTATGTGGTCTATATCTAACTGTCCTATTCTAAAACTCTGATTTAAGTGTGACAGCTATGATATCTATATTCTTCCTGCAACTCACAAAAATATGATTACTGCTACCCCATTTAAAACATGTTTTCTAGGTGCATTAGGAATAGGAACTACTAAAAATATTTCAATAGACATCGGCTAAAAACCGATGTCTAAAAAAATTGGACCGATGTCTTCGCGTGTGATGTTAAATGTCATGGCCTTTGACATCGGTTTTTAGCCGATGTCTATTGCAGTACTACACATCGTTTTAGTCAATATTTCTGATGTCTTGTCAACTGATTTCAACTATTATTACATTATTTATAGATGAGTATTCGTATATTATGAGGTCTAGATCCAGTAAAACATGTAACGTATAAGCTATAAAGAGCCCTACAAAGCAATTCATTCGACAAAAACGATGTCTAACATATTCATTGACATCGGTATAAAAGTTATAGTGATGTGAAAAATAGGATAAGACATCAGTTCCTTTTACATAATCGATGTCTAACATATCCATAAACATCAGTTCAGTAAATTTTTAGATATAAAAAAGAGACTAAGACATCAGTTTTGTTTTGGAAACCATTGTGAGAAACACTTTTTTACGTATTAAAGATATCGTTTTCTTTGCAAAAATGTTGTTTTACTTATATTTAACATCAGTTTTATTAAGTATAACAATGTTATATGTAGTATTTTATAATGATTATCTTTATGAGGCGATGTAATAAGCCTTCATAGACATCGATTTTATGTTTGTGCTGATGTATAAACTTGTGTTTAACATCGATTATATGAACGTATACTGATGTGTTTGTTGCATTTAGGCATTGTAAAACATACGTATAATACCAAAATGCCAAAGTAACCAAACATTGACCGCAAAACTACATTAACCAAATTCAATATCAAAGCTACAAAGAACATAATCCACCATACTATAATAAAAACATTCCGTTCAAAATCGTACATTCCAACTCTAAAATAAACATTCGACTAGGAAACTCCTACTATTATTAATTTATAAGTACCCAACTATCAAATTCTGCCAACTCCTTCCACTTTTTGCAATTCTTTGAGCTACTTCAGTGGCTTCATCCTTGCACTTTGCTTTCTTTTGCTCCGTAATAGCCAATACTGCTTCCCCATCTAATCTTGCTTCTTCCGGTCATAACTCTTCCTCCATCTTCCAACGATGAAGTTCCATTGCCTGTGTACATTACCAGCAAAACATATACCAAATTACAATCAATCCTTGTTCTTAATCTATTAGGTGTTTGTGTTACACTAATTTACATCCACAAGCTTTTGATATTTTTAAAATTAAAATCTGCTTTCTTTGACTATAAGGTGTCAAAGTGAAATTGGAGTGGAAGTTTGAGGAATCTTCAACAAGAACAAGTGAGCAGATAACATTCTCGGTGAACAAGACAACCAACAAACATGGGATTTACAGATTACAATTACCAGCAATTGATGGACTTGAATGTGCAAGACAGAAAGCAATAGGGAATTTATGCAGGGCAAGCTTGATAAGAACCTCATACGATGCATGCAATGCACCTGGTTACAAAAGCACAACAGATGAAATCACTATAAAATCAGAAGAAGCGGATCTCTGTATTTACGTGGGTCATATGGATATTGTATGTCATTTTAGCAATGTGAAAGTTTGCTTTAAAGATGCTATGTGTATATAATTATTCTAACAGACATACAAACAAATATAGAGTTCTAAATTGAACCTTCTCATCTCAGCTTTCACGCTATTCTAAAATATTCCAAACAAATTATGTTAGTATGTCATTTTTCTTTAGCATCTCTATGTCCATGCTACTAACATAGCGTTCTGTACCATGCAAGAGCTCTATTAAACCAACTGAATAGTATCAACCACCAAGTTTATACAATAAACGGATATTTACCTGTGCCAATCTCCCTAGTGCAAAAGCTGACATTTCTCTTAGTTGGGAATCTGAGGACTGAAGCATCTCGATTAATGGACCAACAACACCTCTTTGAACAATGTCCACCTGCAGAGATGTCATTAGTAATTAGAGAGATAACATAAAACTGAGTAGAACATTGTGAAATTTAGATAGGCTTTCACAAGCAACAGGTTCAAACTATTATATTCAATAATAAATATTACAAGTCCACACCATTCCAACTAATTACTTAGTAAATTAATTGTTGTTTAAACGGATAGATGACATCCACCTTGCAGTCTGTATCTGTGGCAGAAAACTGAGCAAGGAGTAATGCAGCTTCTCTTTGGCTCTCTGGACAGCAGGAACTGTGACGACAGTAAAAAACGGTTAAAATTGAACAGATATCAGAGAGAAAGGTGAGGTAGGAGTAAAATAAACAATATCCCTGTAGATACCTAACTAGTACACAATTGAAATCGGAACTTAATCTGTTTCATGTACACCTACCCCTAAACACAATGCCGGATAAAATACAAGTGTTATTTATGAAAACTTGATAGTTCGTATCAAGTAAATGACAGTTAATGCAATTCTGCAAATCAACTGCTCGCATATTAGCGTTTAAAGGTTTCCCTGATAATATTTCCAAAAGCATATAATGTGATAGCATCACCGGGTTTTGCAAACGTAATATCCCATATAGGCCGCTTTTGTTAAATATTGCACATAGGCATAAAAAGGTTAACAAAGATCTACTTAATGTTACGATAATTCATAAGAAAAAATGGGACTTCTGATGATATCGAGTTAAGACCCCAGGAAGCATTTTAAGTGTACTCAGCTGGGGGTAGCTTCACAATATCAGGGTGCAACTAGCTTTAGCAGTTGTAGACTTGCAGGATAGCTCCATATTATGAGGGCTTTACAAAAAGTCACTCAAGAGTTAAGGGGCAAAGA
>PHNY01299189.1:2351-13767 GCA_003724115.2 Anethum foeniculum
TTTGATTACGAACGCAGGTATAGCCACGGTTCACCCCAAGTGCCAGACGCATTCCTGTCCCCTGAAATAAGGAGCCCACACCAGATAACAGGACAGGTGATCCCAAGCTTTTGGGTGTAAAACGGAGGATGACTCCAAAGTTCTCCAACGAGGACACCCGTTGATTACAAGAACAGAGCTCCCAAAGCACACACCGAGATTTTACCCCGCATCCCCAATGAGGACACCTATTGAATACAGGAGGAGGCCTTCGGTATCAGACAAACCCCTGGAAGTTTTCAAGCTCACGGACATCCCCCTCTGTGATCCGTTCACAGAGGGAATTTTTCAAAGAGTACCTACAAAAAATACGTTAGTAAAAACATCTTCTATCTTCTTCCTGAGATCGTAGAGCATCCTTCATGTTTGCCTCGTCCTGAGCTTTGCCTCGTCCTGAGCGAGGACAAGCCCAACTATCAAAATAACATGTATTCTTCATTTCCCTAAGTTAGGGCGCGTCCTCATGTATGCATTCCATGGCAGGAACCAATCCTTTCTACATTCCCCTAAGCTAGGACGCGTCCTAAACGTAGGGGGCGTCCTAGAGGTTGGGGGCATCCTTATCATCCCTGTTTGCAGCCTAAAACATAATTTCTTCCACATTGCCCCAATTTAGTTCCAATTGACCCGTTCTTGACCCGAAAAGATCCATCACCAAATTTTGGCTATAACACAGGTTTTTTGGAAAATTTTTGTAAGATATGGCCGTAAAACAACAGTTTTGTGGTTCAAACTCGATGAGAATTTATTAGGAGAAGTCATGAGCAGACTCAGTCCATTAGATCAAGCTCGTTTTCATGCAGTTTGCAAGACATGGCACTCTGTTCGTCCTATATAAATCGATACCCTGTTTTCTAAGTATGGAAAAGTATTTCTCAATATGGAGTGATTTATTTATGTCGTCTTCATGAACCAAAGTCAAGTCCTGGATCGCGTATTTTAACTTACAAAATCTCATTATCTGAATTAAGTATTCCATTTTCTTTGATTAGAAAGTATGCTTATACACTTAGACATGGTTAGTTCATTATCTCCATCAGCTTCGTCAAGCACTGGCCTTGTGCTACCTATATTACGTCCTTTTTCTTGTTCTTGTTTTTTTTTTTAACTCGAAACACTATTGAACTCCCTAAACTAGAGTATGATCGGTTTATTTTGTGCTCCTCGAGGTTGCATTATATGTTTTCGACAAACCCCTGCTCTCCTGATTGTGTCTTCTTAATATCATGTACCAATGGACCCGAATTTGTAGTTATGACTTGTCGTCAAGGTGATGATGAATGGAAGATTAGAAAATTTTATAATTTTGTGTGCGGTTTATATTTGGTCGAGTACATTAATGGGATTTTTTTTTTTTTTGTTTCTTCTTTGGGACGACTGGCTTCGTACAACATTATGAGTGCAGAATTTGAGATTGAGAAACTAGATAAAGATGACGATCTCAATCAACTGTTTAATTCAAAAATGCAATTCTTAATGTTCGAGTTAAAATGAGAGCCTACCATCTTATACATTGGCTTTAGCTACAATCATGTAAGAGGGGATAATACCGCCTTTCCTGGCATACCTTGTGTAAAGAAGTTTGATCGGGCTACCAAAGCTTGGATTCTCCTAAGGAGCTTAGAAAATCAAACATTATTTGTTGGGCACCGCATTTATTCCATTGCAAAAGTTAGGAAGGAACAAGGAAGAAATATGGGAGTATTATCAAATGTGATTTATTATTACTTTGATCTTGGATTTACTCTTTTGAAAATGGTGGCCTAGTTCAATTTGAGTTTCATCCAGCTTCCAAAAACTCTGTGAAGAGTGGCGATGTACTTCAATTTCAGTATGATTCAGCGATTAAGGATACCAAACACTCTTATGCTTGGTTGGAACCTCCTGCTATAGGATGAAACAGAAACAACAAACAAGGTACATTGTTGAGCTCTGTAGTTTGTAATACATGTTTTCATCTATGTTGAAATAAGAATATCCATTTATTCATCTAGCTTTTCATTGTAGCATAGGTAGTTAAAACTTTTAAGTTAGGTGTATCTTTGCAATTCTATTGTTATTTTGATCACTAATCTTGTCATCTATTATGCAAGTCACTTAACTTTCGCTCTCCATACCGAAATTTGAGGATGGAACTGTTTTTTGATGTGTTCAGAATGGTAGAGAGTTTGTCTTGACTTTCAATCATGCTAGTTATCTTTGTGTTTAAAATTCCACGGTCTAAGTTTAGTCCTGAAAGCAAAAGTGATCTTAAGATAGAATAAATGAGGTGAATTAAAAATTTCATGAGTAAGATATGTGTTAGTATGACTACTCGCATTTGAAGCACTGTTTGGCACTATGAAACTCGTATGATATTGCTACGTGTTTTAAGTTTTAACTGGTAAATCTTGCTCCTATAGTACAACTACTGTACTACATCCAACTTCAACTGATAAAAGAACTGTACAGTAATCAACTTGAACTGAATCATTGTCATCAATGTCGGATACAATCCAATAATCCATACAGATGCAAAAAAATTAGGATGATTAACATATTAAAATTTGAGGATGATAAAAGAGATTAAATACACAAGTCAAATCTGGGAGAGCGAGAGGTTTTGAAATGTGAAAGATATCCGGGGCTACTAACAATATATAGTTGGGAGATCCGAAAAAGAAAATTTGTGTAGGTTTTAATTCTCTGATTGCACAGTGCTAATGGGGATATATTGACTCAGCACGATAGATGCATTGGCATAAATGGGACTTGATGTGTGTGTTTAAGTCAATGGGCGGTATTGGGATTTTAAATGTTTAAACAGGCTCTACTTGCAGAGCAAGCATGGAGAGTGGAGACTGCATACTTTTATGCATGACGCGTGTTCCTTGTTATACATTCTATTATGAAGGCGAAATACTACAAAGATGAAAGTGAATGGATGCATGGTGGCTAATATCTTACTGCTTGAGGGGTTCAAATGGCGCATCCAATAGGGTCGTCCTTAGTGTCCCTCTGCAGAATTTTAAGTATAATCCGGAACTCATGGCTGCAAACCTTTTATATTATGAGGATTGGTGTTGGAATTGTAAATGAAATTTTTGATGAGCATGAGAGAACTCTTATTCTTGATTCCACATATCTAGCTTCCTCCCCCGATCAAAGATATTAGTGGCCTAATAAGTTCGAATACTGTACATTAAATCTGGTTAGTTGCTCCCCAGAATAGGTTATTCATGGTATGCTGCAAGGAAACCCAGAAAGAGAAGTTGCGGAGTGTGATTTTGGGAATCTAAGGACCTCTCAAACTTCGACATTTTATTTAGGGAGCTCTAGAATATACGGGCTCATAGTGTATGGTACAGTTATCCTTAAGTTCAGCTTGCTGTCTTCACTCTTCAGAGCTGAAATTGACGTTGTGATCCAAACACCAACTACACCATTATATATAACCAATTGTCAACATCATCAATACGATATCATATACATCTATTCAATCAAACATCATAACAACTCTATCTGTTTTTTTCTGCATATCAGTAAGGAATCATTACTGAAATCGGCAACTCTATCCTTTTTTTGCATAGTTCAACTAGAGAAATGAAGCTCTTATATCAATTAAGTATTCCACTGATGCTGTAATTAATTGCAATTTTTTTTTTGAAAATTTAAACGAAGCTTCTAAGTCAAACAAAAATCATAAACAGTCGAACCATTTGGACAAAGATTATATGTTTTTAAAACAAAATAAGTGTTTTATGATTCCGAACTTACAATGTATTTGTGAGTTGAGATCAAATGAGCCGGACTGAGTTAAATTAAAACAAAATTACTCTGTTTTTTTTTTTTGGTAAAAGTGAGGGATAAAATTTCAAAATTTTAACCTCACAAATCTAAGGCCTACTAGAACAAGCACATTTAACCTCTACTGGCACAAGCGCATTCAACCTCTATTCTCTAGTAGATGCAACAATTGTTCTATAATCAATTTACGACTTGGACAAAATTTATACTAAATCATACTATTAGCAGCTAAAACGAATGAGAGGAAACAAGCAGAGACGTGGTGTCGTGGTGCCATAAATTTGGGGCGGAACCACGGGACTGGATTTTAATGTTAGTCAAGGCAGATGAATATGATTGCTGGTACAAGCCTTGGTGATTGATGGAAACAACGACTTAGAGCTAGAAACTTTGGTGGATGAAGGTTCTGTAGAATGAAACATGAAGCCAAAAGGTTCTGTAGAATTAAACATGAAGCCAAAGCACTGCCAGACAACGGTAAAACTATCATATTCCTAGAAAATTAAAGCACCTCTTACTCTTACAAAAAGAAAGATATAAATTACTACCATTCTTTTTTCCTAACTCTTACCTCCTTTAAAGAAGCCAAGACCTTACTATTTGTAATATTCTTGTATTTACTTACGTTGAGCCTAAAATTTTAGAAAAAGAAGAAAAATCAAAATTTAGATAAACAATATATTAAATTTTAGGCTAAGACACAATTGGATACTTACCATTCTTCCAGTTCCTGCCATATATGTCATCCTTATCTGCAGCATGTTTTAGGGTTTTAAGAATATCATAACATGCACGCAACCTCTTGTATGAATACATGATATTCAGCCAGTCACTAAATCAAAAAAAAAAAAAAAACAAGAAGAATTAAGATGCTTTCTCGAAAGACCCTTGTAAAGAAATTCCACTTTTTCTCGAGAAAAGTTGCAAGACATGGCCGTAAAGCACCACCTGTACAGAACAACAAGGTTAATGCAAAAGTGTTGTGGTCCGAACTTAATGGGGATCTATTAGGAGAAATCATGAGCAGACTCTGTCTAACCGATCAAGCTTGTTTTCGTGCAGTTTGCAAGAGATGGCACTCTGTTCGTCCTATCATTACATATGCATCGCTACCATGGTTTGCAAGTTTTGAACGCTATCCCTCAATATGGAGCAATTCAGTCAAATATCATCTCCACGAACCGTATTCAAGTCCTAGATCCCGTATTTCGACTCACAAAATCTCATTTTCTAAATTAAGTATTCCATATTCTTTGCCTTCAGTAATCACTGGTGAAGTTAGACATAATTGGTTACTTATCTCCGTGTGCCTAAGAAACTGGCCTCGTGCTACCAGTCATAACTACTTTTTTGTATTCTCTCTTTTAACTAGAACATATATCCGACTCCCTAAACTAGACAAACCTATGTCCCCGAATTTTATTTATACGTGTTCAAAAAACCCGGACTCTCCTGATTGTGTCTTTTTAATATCAAACATTGACAATGAACCTGAATTTTTTGTTATGATTTGTCACCAAGGCGATAAAGAATGGACGCTCAGAAAATTTGATAATTTAGCGAGTGGTTTATGTTTAGCTGAGTACATAAATGGGGTTTTTTTTGTTGTTTCTCCTTTTGGACAAATGGTTTCATACAACATAATGAACGGAGAATTTGAGATTGAGACACTAGATAGGGATGAAGATCTCGATCTACTGTCTGATTCAGAAATGGACCTCTTAGTGTTTGAGTTGAATGGAGAGCTTACCATCCTGTACATTGGCTTTAGCTACGATCATGTAAGAGTGGACGATACCACCTTTCCTGGCATACCTTGTATAAAAAAGTTTGATCGGGCTACCAAAGCTTGGTATCCCCTAAGGAGCTTAGGAGATCAAACATTATTTGTTGGCCACCGCATTTATTCCATTGCAAAAGTTGGGAAGGAACAAGCAAGAAATATGGGAGTATTATCAAATGTGATTTATTATTATTTTGATCTTGGGTGCATTATTTACTCCTTTGAAAATGGTGTCCTAGTTCAATCTGAGTTTAATCCAGCTCCCAGTCAGTATGATTCAGCGATTAAGGATACTAAAAACGATTATGCTTGGCTGGAACCTCCTGCTACATGATGAAATAGAAACAACAAACCAGGTACATTGTGAGCTTACTTGAAATTAGGATGTTCATTTATTGATTTCAACATAAAATAAAAACTTCATTTTCTATTTTTTGCATAGGTAATCCAATTTTTAATGCTTACTTTTTTTTCGCTACTCTATTATCATCACTAATTGTGTCAGCTATTATCCAGGCCACTTGACTTCCGCTCTCCATACTAGAATCTGAGGATGAGTCTGATCTTTGCTGTGTTTAGAACATTAGAGAGTCTGTCTTGATGCCGGTTTTACTTTTGTTCTAAATTTCAAAGTCCAAATGTAGTTCTAAAACCAAAAAGGATCTTAATCACAGAATATGTGAGATGGATTATGTTTTTGTAATTCATCCAAGTAAGATGCTAGTATGACAATCTGCATATGAAGCGCACTTTATTAGCAATATTGTACTCATATAAAATTGAAAATTTTTTATAACTCACAAATTTTCTACTAGCACAAATGCATCCAACTTTTACTGATCAACTATGACCCAGAGTCCCAGACAAAATGCATACATCTTTCTCTGAGTAGCTACTACCAGCAATAAGAATAACAGAGATGTGGTGAAATGATTGAGGCACCAAAAATTAGCCCAAAAACAGAGGCACAAGAAAGGACCAGAAAAATCAGGGAGCTGCCAATCAATAAAATCAGCAGAAAAAACACCGGAAAGCATCTGGATAGTTAGCAATCCCAGGACCAGCCTCCACAATTAGAGTGCTAATTTTCAAAAACCTGAGAAAAGTCACGAAAACCTCTGACTCTTTTTTGCTATCCTCTGCATTTTTAAGAGAGCACAACCTCCAATCTCCATACAATGATACAAACATCAAAACAAGGCCAGAAGCAACTGGTACAGGTGAGCATAATATGGCTCCTTGCAGTGCTGCAGACGTACTAACACGAAAACACACATACTATCTTCACCTCCTAAATCAAGAAATCATATTCCTAGAAAGTTGCAACACATCTAATTATTACAAAAAGAAAGTTGTTAATTTACTATTCTTAATTTTTACTATTAAGCCTAAATATTAATTTTTCTCCAAAAAATATATAATTTTAATGAAAGAAGATTAATTAAATTTAAATAAATAATATATTAAAATTTTACATTAATAATTTACTTGTGCTATAGGGATATAATTGGACACTTACCATTCTTTCACTTCCTGCCATATGTGTCTTTCACTTCCGGCCATGTGTGTCATTCCTTTTCTGCAGCATGTATTAGGGTTTTAAGAATATCTTAACATGCATGCAAGCTCTTACATAAAAATATAAACCTGAGCCCGTCACAAAGGAGGGTGTATTCAATTTGGATTTTGTAGGATTGATAATAGTCCATGAATTTTAAATGATTGTTACGGATTTTAATTCTACGCAGATTATAACGGAGTTGATTTAAAATCTCATAGTCTTGCTAATTTAGGTAGAGATTTGACAAATCCTCCAAAATCTTATGTATTTTGATAAGATTTCAAAAAAAAAAAAAATACACGACGAAATCCATGAAAATCTACCATTTTATCAAATAAAAAAAAAATCCATGGACTTCTGAATACCACCAGATTTTAATGAATTGTTTAAAATCCGAATTGAATACCGTCAGATTTTAATGGACTCTTTTAAATCTGAATTGAATACCTGCAAATTTTTCGTTATTGAATACACCAAATTTTGATGAATTGTTTAAAATCCAAAACGAATACGGATTTTAAGAATCCAAAAAAATCCTATAAAACCTTAATTGAATACACGGCAAAAAGAAAAAAAAAACAGAAGAAGAAGAAGAATTAAGATGTTTTCTGGAAAGATCTTTGTAAAGAAATTGCATGTTTTCCCGAGAAAAGTTGCAAGACATGGGCGTAAAGCATCACCTGTTCGAAAGAACAAGGTTAATGCAAAAGTCATGTGGTCCGAACTTAATGAGGACCTATTAGGAGAAATCATGAGCAGACTCTGTCTAACCGATCAAGCTCGTTTTCGTGCAGTTTGCAGGAGATGGCACTCTGTTCATCCCATCACTACATATAATTCACTACCATGGTTTGTAAGTATTGAACGTTATCCCTCAGCATGGAGCAATTCATTGAAATATCGTATGCACGAACCATATTCAAGTTCCGGATCCCGTATTTTAACTCACAACATGTTATTCTCTGAATTAAGTGTTCCGTGTTCTTTGCTTCCAGTATTTGTTGAGGTTAGACATAATTGGTTAGTTATCTCCGTGTGCCAAGAAAACTGGCCTAATGCTACCGTTCATAATGCCTACTTTATTCTATTCTCTCCTTTAACTAGAAAACTTATTCAACTGCCTAAACTAGACTATCAGGCACCTAGGTTCTCCAACTTTATTCATTCGTTTTCAACAAACCCCGACTCTCCTGATTGTGTCTTCTTAGTATCATATTTTGATTATAAACGTGAATTTTTCGTAAGGACTTGTTACCAAGGTGATAAAGAATGGACGCTTAGAAAATTTAATTATGTGGTGGATCCTTTATATTTAGCTGAGTACATTAATGGGACTTTTTTTGTTGTTTGTCCTCGTGGACAACTGGTTTCATTCAACACTATGAATGGAGAATTTGAGATTGAGAAAGAAGATATAGATGACGATTTTGATCAACTGTTTTATTTGGATATGGGATTCTTAATGTTCGAGTTAAATGGAGAGCTTATGGTCCTGTACATTGGCATCGACGATGTAAGAGGGGACTATACCACCTTTCCGGACATGCCTTGTATAAAGAAGTTTGATTGGCCTACCAAAGCTTGGATTCCCCTAAGGAGCTTGAGAGATCAAACATTATTTGTTGGGCACCGCATTTCTTCCGTTGTGAAAGTTGGGAAAGAAGAAGCAAGAAATATGGGAGTATTATCAAATGCGATTTATTATTATTTTGATCTTGGATGCATTATCTACACCTTTGTAAATGGTGACCTGGTTCTGTTTAAGTTCAATCCAGCTTCTAAAAACACTGTGAAGAGTGGCGATTTACTTCAATTTCAGTATGATTCAGTGGTCAAGGATACTAGATGGGCTTATGCTTGGTTGGAACCTCCTGTCATATGATAACAAGAATGTTCATTTACTGATTTCAATTTACTAATAAGAACTTTTTTTTTTTTCTATTTTTTGCATATGTAATCCGATTTTTAATGCTTGTTTTTTCGTCACTCAATTATTATCACGAATCTTGTCATCTATTATCCAGGCCACTTGACTTCCGCTCTCCACGCTAGAATCTGAGGATGAGTCTAATTTTTGGTGTGTTCTGACGGTTAGAGAGTTTGGCTTGATGCCGGTTTTAATGTGGTTCTGAATTCCAAAATCCAAGTTTAGTTCTAAAAGTAAACATGATCTGAACTATAGAATTATGTGAGATGAATTGTGTTTCAGTAATTCATAGAAGTAAGATAGATGCTAGTATGAAAAAGTTCTGGAGCAACTCAAAACACACACTGGGGAGAACGGCGCAGGAACAAATTCTGCTTCTAAGTAAAAAATCTCCAAGGATTTTCACAAGTTCTGTGAAGTCTGTGAAGGATTTGATAAATTTTTCAGAAACACAAGTGTGCCAAATTAACAAGCCAGCATTAGGACTTTGATAGACCTATACTGCAAGTTTTTGAGGGATATTAAAAAAAATATGCTTCTTCTCTTTTACAATTAACTTTCTGCAAATATTTTCATCCAATTCCCACCTTATTTCATTCAACTAAGTGCAACTCACACACTTGTTAGTCGTTACCATAAGCACACTTCTTATGGGTTTGCCAAACTTTGGGTTCCCATTGGGAGCTTAGGGGATCAAACATTATTCATTGGCAACGACATTCTTCTCATTCGGAACAAGGAACTTTGGATTATCAGATAAAATTTATTATTACTTCGATCTTGGATACTACTCCTTCGACAATGGTGTCTTAGTTCAGCTGAAGTACAATGCAAATAACACCGTGAAGAGTGACGATTTACTTCATTATTAGTTTTATTCAGCAATTACAAACTGGATTTTTGGTTAGAACTTCCTGTAATACGATGAAACAGAAACAAAAAGCACATTGTTGAGTTGTCTCCTGACGAGCGCAAATTATAGCTTGTCATTTATTATCCAGGTCACTCGACTTTCTCCCTTACACTATCATTTGAGAACTGGTTAATTCTGTTTTCACAAGTATGGCAATTTGCATATGAAGCACACTTTTTGTTCATAACATGAAATTTCTATATAACTGCTCCTTTTATTAACCACAAATCTTGCGCTTACTAGCACAGGCACATTCAACCTCTACTGATACGTTCTGATATGAAACTGTTCTATATTCTATTCATGACTACGATAAATTTCATACATCTAACTTGATGTTGTGTTGCATCAATTGTGGAAGAACTTGCCATGAATCATCCATCACTGTATGATACAATCCTCAAGCTCAAGTTCAGATTGCTGCCTTCAGAGCTGAAATTGACATTGTGATCAGGCTCCCAACAGGGCCTCAATTTATCTTCTTGAGTCGCAGTATTGCTATCAGCCTATCACCATCCATTGCTACTTTTATCAGCACAATTTTGCCATATCAGGGAGCCCCTAGGTGCAAAACATACTTATTAACAGTAAAGTGGCAGCTACATTACATCATCAGCATCATGTATTTTGGCCACTGACACGGCCATCTAAGAGCAGACAATAACACCTCTCCGACATTCCTTGTATAATAATGTTTGATCGGTTTACTAAAGTTCCTTAGCCCCTGCGACAAGCTTTAGGAGATCACATTATTTATTGGGGTTGACATTTATAACAATGTACAAGTTGAAAAGGAACAAGGAAGTAATATTAGATAATTTTCGAATACGATTATTATGATCAAGGATGTAATGTTTTACCACTTTGAAGGTGTCGCAGTTCAGTTGAAGAACAATGCAACAGAAGTTTAACCTAAAAATATGTTTTAGGTCTGAACCCCCTAAAATAAGATGAAACAGAGAAAACAACTCACATTATTGAGCTATCTGCTGAGCTTGCTAATATGTGTTTATTTCTATTTGATTTTTCCTACACTTTGCCAAGCTTACGATTTTCTGACGACTGCTTCTCTTGAATCTGAAAAGTTTTTGTGAAACTGAGCTGTATAATTCTTAGTTGTCGATTTTTTATGGTAATAAAAATGAAAATACAGGAATAGAAGAAACTGTTTATTTAAATAAAAAGAAATTTTATGAAATCATGGAAGGAATGACTGTTGACGGAGGAATTTGGTATCAACAAATTTCGAGGTTCGTCGCCGGAATCAAGATCTACAATGGCGGATTTTTGCCAGAAAGTTGAACGGATTATGGTGGTTGTATGTAATTAGGGCTGAGATTGCTTAGGGTAAGTGGTGGCTCCTTTGCGCTCTCAACTTCTTACCCCTTACAATGTGCCTACGTATCC